>CM055120.1:282801892-282856892 GCA_029206835.1 Rana muscosa | reverse complement strand
AACTCCCCCTAGTGCAGACCCCAGTAGTACAGACACCCCCTCCCCCATCAGTATAGATGCCCCCCTTACCTTACAGACCTCAGAACAGAGCGGCAGATACACACAGCGGGCGATGTCAGTGTGGTGCCGCTGCACTACACACGGGTGTCACCCCTCTGGTGGGTGTCACCCGGGAGCGGCCCGCCCTCCCCCGCACCTGGCTAGCAACGCCGCTGCTGGCAGTGCCATGGGGGGGCAGCACAGTGACACACAGGGGGGATCAGAATCAGGCAGGACAGGGAGGGGGAAGAATTTACAAGAACAATTCCCTGTGTCTGTGTCTCTCCCTTCAGCAGCTGAAAGCCAGCAGGAGGGTGAGAAACCAGCTTTCAGCTGCTGCAGAGAGACGCACAGGGCATCCTTCTGTAATTGCCCCTTTGCCTGACCACACCAATTCCCTCTGCTGTCTGGGCCCCCCTGTGTACCTGGGCCCCCTACAGGAGGACTGGTGGTCCCCCCCTATTAGCGGCCCTGCCTGTACACCGGTGCAAGACTGAAGGGGAGGGGCCGGTACATCTGTGCAAGACTGAAGGGGAGGAGCCCAGTACACCTGTGCAAGACTGAAGGGGAGGAGCCGGTAGACTGAAGGGGGGCTGGGGGGAGGATTTAATTTAATCTTTACACTGAACTCTCCCCCACACCCTAAATGTAACCCCCAAACCTAACACTTAATTCTGTATCCTCACCTGACAGTTACCAGAACAATCCGCCCTGCTCTGAAATCCGGATGCGCTGAGATCACGGCTACAAACCTTTCCTTTTATTGCCCCTTTAAATATTTATAAAGGGTTATAAACGTTTAACCATCCACCAACCCTCCGATTAGCCCCGCCCCTTAAAGGGCACTTGAAGGACAGGAAGGACTTTGCGCAGAATTGGACGAGTTTCTGGTTAATACACAAAGTTACATTTATTTTGCGCTCAGCGGGGGCCCCCGTCAGCGCGGTTTAGGTGCGCACGTCTCTTATCTAATATTTTAATACGTAGATTCCGATCGGCTGCACCTGCGTAGAGAAGAGAAAAAAACAAAACGCTTTCCGCGAGAGTGAAACGTATTTGTACGCAGCGGTGAAGGCGAGGAATGAAACAAAGAAGACACCTTAACTGTCATCACCCCCGCTGCTCCTTTCACAGAGCCGACTAACACTAATAATTTCCTTCTTCTCTTCGCCGGCGTCGGATCCTTCCGGAATCTCAATGACTTTCACCTCGCAGCGCTTTGCATCTTATGTAAAACACGCGACAAAAATTGTCACGCCACCGGGGAGGACGTTTAGTGGGATGGTAACTGATAGCTTGACACGGAGAGAGTCATAAACAGATCAGATCTGAAATACGACAGACAGACAACGCGGCAATTTATCTCCCGCGCTTTGTAAACGGAAAAGAAGAAAAAGAGACGGGAGAGCGGTGACAACCGGAGACGAGGAATCGGAAAATCTCTGTTCCGATAGAAAAAAACAGGAAATTGCTTTTCACCTCTTGCTGCCCAAAAAACACATATATGTGCCCATGGATAGCCCAAGTTTCTGTGCTGAGGGCGTGCTGACTGTGCGCTCCCGGCATGACCAAGCTGTCATCGACTGCGCCCTAATGATCGGGAGCCAACGGGACCAGCTCCAGATCATGTGACCACTGTGACAGCCAATCAGTCCGTTCTGCTTCTGGTGTTTAATGTCCACATTCCACACGTAAGTGCCCGTGGTTTCTGTGCTGAGGGTGTGCTGACTGTGCACTCCCAGCATGATCGCGCTGACATAGACTGCGCCCTAATGATTGGGAGAAAGCGAGAAAAACTCCAGATCATGTGACCACTGTGACAGCCAATCAGTCCATTCTGCTTCTGGTGTTTAATGTCCACATTCCACACGTAAGTGCCCGTGGTTTCTGTGCTGAGGGCGTGCTGACTGTGCGCTCCCAGCATGACCGAGCTGTCAAAGACTGCACCCTAATGATGGGGAGTAAACAGGACCAGCTCCAGATCATGTGACCACTGTGACAGCCAATCAGTCCATCCTGCCTTCAGGCTTTAATGTCCACAGGCCACACTCGTATATGCCTGTGGATGGCCGCAGTTTCTGTGCTGAGGGTGTGTTGACTGTGCACTCCCAGCATGACCGAGCTGTCATAGACTGCACCCTAATGATCGTGAGCCAACAGGACCAGCTCCATATCATATGACCACTGTGACAGCCAATCAGTCCATTCTGCTTCTTGGGTTTAATGTCCACATGCCACACGTTAGTGACCGTGGTTTTTGTACTGAGAGATTGCTGACTGTGCACTCCCAGCATGACGAGCTGACATAGAATGCATCCTAATGATCCGGAGCCAATGGGACCAGCTCGAGATCATATGACCACTGTGACAGCCGATCTCAGTCCATTCTTCCCCCGGGGTTTAATGTCCACATGCCACACATATGTGCTTGTGGTTTCTGTGCTGAGAGTGTGCTGACTGTGCACTCCCAGCATGACTGAGCTGACATTGACTGCATCCTAATAATTGGGAGTAAGTGGGACCAGCTCCTGATCATGTGACCACTGTAGCAGCCAATCATTCCATCCTGCCTCAGGCTTTAATACCCACTTGCCACACATATGTGCCCATGTACACCCAAAGTTTCTGTGCTGAAAGTGTGCTCGCTCCCAGCATGACCGAGCTGTCATAGACTGCGCCCCAATGATTGGGAGTCAGCAGGACCAGCTCCATAACATATGACCACTGTGACAGCCAATCAGTCCATCCTTCCTTCAGGCTTTAATGTCCACATGCCACACTCGTATGTGTCCAAGGATGGCCGAAGTTTCTGTGCTGAGGGCGTGCTGACTGTGCACTCCCGGCATGACCGAGCTGTCATCGACTGCGCCCTAATGATCCGGAGCCAATGGGACCAGCTCAAGATCATATGAGCACTGTCCATTCTGCTTCTGGGGTTTAATGTCCACATGCCACACGTAAGTGCCCGTGGTTTCTGTGCTGAGGGTGTGCTGACTGTGCACTCCCAGCATGATCGTGCTGACATAGACTGCGCCCTAATGATTGGGTGAAAGCGAGAACAACTCCAGATCATGTGACCACTGTGACAGCCAATCAGTCCGTTCTGCCCCCGGTGTTTAATGTCCACATCCCACCCGTAAGTGCCTGTGGTTTCTGTGCTGCTGAGGGCGTGCTGACTGTGCGCTCCCAGCATGACCGAACTCTCATAGACTGCACCCTAATAATTGGGAGAAAGTGGGACCGGCTGCAGATCATGTGACCATTGTAACAGCCAATCAATCTGTCCTGCCTTCAGGCTTTAATGTCCACATGCCACACTCGTATGTGCCCATGGATGGCCGAAGTTTCTGTGCTGAGGGCATGCTGACTGCACACTTCCGGCATGACCAAGCTGTCATAGACTGCGCCCTAATGAGTGGGAGCCAACAGACCCAGCTCCAGATCATGTGACCACTGTGACAGCCAATCAGTCCATTCTGCCCCTGGGCTTTAATACCCACATGCCACACATATGTGCCCAAGGACAGCTGAAGTTTTATTAAACATATTCTACCTAAATTTGAAGACGCAGATGAAATACATCTGGTTGTCTCACCTGCCAAAGCATTTGTATTTCTGTCCATCCAGTCCTGAAGGTTTACACAGCTCTGTTTTGCTGGGAAAGAGAAGTGCCTGGAGCATTGTGGTCAAGGTGGGGGAACCTGGCTGACTGTGAAGCCCAACATGGGGAGTACTGACTGCATGAATGAAGGTTGCAAAGATGTTGCAGGCTCCATTCGTAAATTAGTGCTGATATGCAAATACAGCATGTGACAGCGGGGGGGGGGGGGGGTCCCACCACTATGTCAGTTTAGGATATAAAGGTGGAGATGTTGGATGATCCACAATGTGAAGCTCCAGGCTTTGGTAGTCCCAGATTGGGGGCCTAGAGTTTAAAGAGTTCCAAAGTGTCTTGGGTGGAACGGGACCTTCCTGTGTGCGGATTTTACCAGACGCCGGCAGTGTGAGGGCACGGGGTGTGCGGGGTCCTTGTAGGCCAGGCTTGGGGGGTGACTCAATGCCGTATGGAGAAAGTGTCAGAAGATAGTGGTGTGCTCCAGCTGGGAGGGGTGACCTTCTCGGGGGGACGAGACCCCAATGTTAGGGGGCCTTTTTTCGCTCACAGAGCTGGGAAAGTCAGGATAACGATGTGGGTCCAGAGAGACGGAGAAAGCCGAAGTGACTAGGGAGTCCCCAGAGGGGTCTGGAGGGAGTCCTGGGGTTCCTGAGAGGTGGGAGGAGTCTATCTGGGGGCCAGGAGTGGGGCCCTTGCAGTGAGGGAGCCTAAGGAGCCCATGGTCTGGGAGACCAGAGAGAACAGAGAGGAGCGGCCGACACCAGAGCCAGGGGGCTCGGCATTTTCATTGAACTGTTTTATGTGAAGCTGAAACCCCGATGTGGGAAACTTTCTATTCTCAGGACTTTCTTTTTTGCTTTTTAATAAAAATTTATCTGCCAAACGATTTCCGATCATTCCTGTCTGACAAACGCAACTTCCCCAAGACCGAAACATCCCCGAAACATTCCCCATATCACAACATATTGTTATTTGGGGAACTTTGAAATAATAACAATGGTTCCTCCTTCTACAAAGTTACAATGTACAGTCTGATCACGGGGGGAGGGGAGACTGAGGAAATGTCTCCTCCTCCTTCTACAAAGTTACAATGTACAGTCTGATCACGGGGGGAGGGGAGACTGAGGAAATGTCTCCTCCTCCTTCTACAAAGTTACAATGTACAGTCTGATCACTGGGGGAGGGGAGACTGAGGAAATGTCTCCTCCTCCTTCTACAAAGTTACAATGTACAGTCTGATCACTGGGGGAGGGGAGACTGAGGAAATGCTTCCTCCTCCTTCTACAAAGTTACAATGTACAGTCTGATCACTGGGGGAGGGGAGACTGAGGAAATGTCTCCTCCTCCTTCTACAAAGTTACAATGTACAGTCTGATCACTGGGGGAGGGGAGACTGAGGAAATGTCTCCTCCTCCTTCTACAAAGTTACAATGTACAGTCTGATCACTGGGGGAGGGGAGACTGAGGAAATGCTTCCTCCTCCTTCTACAAAGTTACAATGTACAGTCTGATCTCTGGGGGAGGGGAGACTGGTGAAATGACTCCTCCTCCTACTACAAAGTTACAATGTACAGTCTGATCACTGGGGGAGGGGAGACCGAGGAAATGTCTCCTCCTCCTTCTACAAAGTTACAATGTACAGTCTGATCTCTGGGGGAGGGGAGACCGAGGAAATGTCTCCTCCTCCTTCTACAAAGTTACAATGTACAGTCTGATCTCTGGGGGAGGGGAGACCGAGGAAATGTCTCCTCCTCCTTCTACAAAGTTACAATGTACAGTCTGATCACTGGGGGAGGGGAGACTGAGGAAATGCTTCCTCCTCCTTCTACAAAGTTACAATGTACAGTCTGATCTCTGGGGGAGGGGAGACTGGTGAAATGTCTCCTCCTCCTTCTACAAAGTTACAATGTACAGTCTGATCACTGGGGGAGGGGAGACTGAGGAAATGTCTCCTCCTCCTTCTACAAAGTTACAATGTACAGTCTGATCTCTGGGGGAGGGGAGACCGAGGAAATGTCTCCTCCTCCTTCTACAAAGTTACAATGTACAGTCTGATCACTGGGGGAGGGGAGACCGAGGAAATGTCTCCTCCTCCTTCTACAAAGTTACAATGTACAGTCTGATCACTGGGGGAGGGGAGACTGAGGAAATGCCTAGGCAAAGTCACTGATTGGAGCACAAGGACGGCTATTTAATGATAAAAGGCGGAGCTTTTCTGAACAATATTTTGCTGTATATTGTTAGTTATCTATTTATGCAAATTTTTAGGAGGCGGAGTTCTTAGAATGAAATGTCAGGTTGGGATTGGAGGGCGATGATCAGAAGATTTGTCCGGTTGGTTGGCTGCACCATGTGACTGATCTCTCCATTCTCTGGCTGACCGATTCCATGGCGGTGGAAATGGCGTGATAACATATTAATGGGACGTGATGTGGAGAACGATCGTTCAAACTGACAACCAATCTCCAGATTTCTCCGGGAAGAGCGAAATAATAAACATTTCACTGGATAAATATTTTATGTTTTAATTCATAACGATGGAAATCCGCTGATTGTAAATGAAACAATTAGGAGAACGATGAAAGACAAATATTCCGGGAAGAGAAGAGCGATCGGCAATTAGCGTCGTTCTCCGGCTGTCGGGTTCCATGTGTCGGGAATGTGATCGTCTCTCACACAATGTCGTGTTTGTTTTAGTGACGGACGGATTATGTGGAGGAATAATTGTTTGTTTATTAATCGCTTTCGGTGACTCTGCAGAACGTTTTGACGTTATAAATGACGGAATTAAAGGGCCCATCCCCCCAAACGTGATATTTTAGATGGAGGTCAACTCTGGTGGGTGGAGTCAGCCCCTCCTTCTTATCTGTCTATAATATTCCAGCAGTGAGATCTGCCTGACAAAAATGTTGGATCTGTTCCCCGTCCACCTGGGAGTTCTGGGGGATCCTGGTGGATGGGAATAGATCCAACAGGGATGGTGGGAACCCCTCATAATGGGCACAGTGGGTGTACAGACCCGGGAACTCAGCACAGGGATGGTGGGAACCCCTCATAATGGGCACAGCAGGTGTACAGACCCGGGAACTCAGCACAGGGATGGTGGGAACCCCTCATAATGGGCACAGCGGGTGTACAGACCCGGGAACTCAGCACAGGGATGGTGGGAACCCATCATAATGGGCACAGCAGGTGTACAGACCCGGGAACTCAGCACAGGGATGGTGGGAACCCCTCATAATGGGCACAGCGGGGGTACAGACCCGGGAACTCAGCACAGGGATGGTGGGAACCCCTCATAATGGGCACAGCGGGTGTACAGACCCGGGAACTCAGCACAGGGATGGTGGGAACCCCTCATAATGGGCACAGTGGGTGTACAGACCCGGGAACTCAGCACAGGGATGGTGGGAACCCCTCATAATGGGCACAGCAGGTGTACAGACCCGGGAACTCAGCACAGGGATGGTGGGAACCCCTCATAATGGGCACAGTGGGTGTACAGACCCGGGAACTCAGCACAGGGATGGTGGGAACCCCTCATAATGGGCACAGCAGGTGTACAGACCCGGGAACTCAGCACAGGGATGGTGGGAACCCCTCATAATGGGCACAGTGGGTGTACAGACCCGGGAACTCAGCACAGGGATGGTGGGAACCCCTCATAATGGGCACAGCAGGTGTACAGACCCGGGAACTCAGCACAGGGATGGTGGGAACCCCTCATAATGGGCACAGTGGGTGTACAGACCCGGGAACTCAGCACAGGGATGGTGGGAACCCCTCATAATGGGCACAGCAGGTGTACAGACCCGGGAACTCAGCACAGGGATGGTGGGAACCCCTCATAATGGGCACAGTGGGTGTACAGACCCGGGAACTCAGCACAGGGATGGTGGGAACCCCTCATAATGGGCACAGCGGGTGTACAGACCCGGGAACTCAGCACAGGGATGGTGGGAACCCCTCATAATGGGCACAGTGGGTGTACAGACCCGGGAACTCAGCACAGGGATGGTGGGAACCCCTCATATTGGGCACAGCGGGTGTACAGACCCGGGAACTCAGCACAGGGATGGTGGGAACCCCTCATAATGAGCACAGTGGGTGTACAGACCCGGGAACTCAGCACAGGGATGGTGGGAACCCCTCATAATGGGCACAGCGGGTGTACAGACCCGGGAACTCAGCACAGGGATGGTGGGAACCCCTCATAATGGGCACAGCGGGTGTACAGACCCGGGAACTCAGCACAGGGATGGTGGGAACCCATCATAATGGGCACAGCAGGTGTACAGACCCGGGAACTCAGCACAGGGATGGTGGGAACCCCTCATAATGGGCACAGCGGGTGTACAGACCCGGGAACTCAGCACAGGGATGGTGGGAACCCATCATAATGGGCACAGCGGGTGTACAGACCCGGGAACTCAGCACAGGGATGGTGGGAACCCATCATAATGGGCACAGCAGGTGTACAGACCCGGGAACTCAGCACAGGGATGGTGGGAACCCCTCATAATGGGCACAGCGGGGGTACAGACCCGGGAACTCAGCACAGGGATGGTGGGAACCCCTCATAATGGGCACAGCGGGTGTACAGACCCGGGAACTCAGCACAGGGATGGTGGGAACCCCTCATAATGGGCACAGTGGGTGTACAGACCCGGGAACTCAGCACAGGGATGGTGGGAACCCCTCATAATGGGCACAGCAGGTGTACAGACCCGGGAACTCAGCACAGGGATGGTGGGAACCCCTCATAATGGGCACAGTGGGTGTACAGACCCGGGAACTCAGCACAGGGATGGTGGGAACCCCTCATAATGGGCACAGCAGGTGTACAGACCCGGGAACTCAGCAAAGGGATGGTGGGAACCCCTCATAATGGGCACAGTGGGTGTACAGACCCGGGAACTCAGCACAGGGATGGTGGGAACCCCTCATAATGGGCACAGCGGGTGTACAGACCCGGGAACTCAGCACAGGGATGGTGGGAACCCCTCATAATGGGCACAGTGGGTGTACAGACCCGGGAACTCAGCACAGGGATGGTGGGAACCCCTCATATTGGGCACAGCGGGTGTACAGACCCGGGAACTCAGCACAGGGATGGTGGGAACCCCTCATAATGGGCACAGCGGGTGTACAGACCCGGGAACTCAGCACAGGGATGGTGGGAACCCCTCATAATGGGCACAGCGGGTGTACAGACCCGGGAACTCAGCACAGGGATGGTGGGAACCCCTCATAATGGGCACAGTGGGTGTACAGACCCGGGAACTCAGCACAGGGATGGTGGGAACCCCTCATATTGGGCACAGCGGGTGTACAGACCCGGGAACTCAGCACAGGGTTGGTGGGAACCCCTCATAATGGGCACAGCGGGTGTACAGACCCGGGAACTCAGCACAGGGATGGTGGGAACCCCTCATAATGGGCACAGCGGGTGTACAGACCCGGGAACTCAGCACAGGGATGGTGGGAACCGCTCAAAATGGGCACAGCGGGTGTACAGACCTGGGAACTCAGCACAGGGATGGTGGGAACCCCTCATAATGGGCACAGCGGGTGTACAGACCCGGGAACTCAGCACAGGGATGGTGGGAACCGCTCAAAATGGGCACAGCGGGTGTACAGACCCGGGAACTCAGCACAGGGATGGTGGGAACCGCTCAAAATGGGCACAGCGGGTGTACAGACCTGGGAACTCAGCACAGGGATGGTGGGAACCCCTCATAATGGACACAGCGGGTGTACAGACCCGGGAACTCAGCACAGGGATGGTGGGAACCCTCATAATGGGCACAGCGGGTGTACAGACCCAGGAACTCAGCACAGGGATGGTGGGAACCCCTCATAATGGGCACAGTGGGTGTACAGACCCGGGAACTCAGCACAGGGATGGTGGGAACCCCTCATAATGGGCACAGCGGGTGTACAGACCCGGGAACTCAGCACAGGGATGGTGGGAACCCCTCATAATGGGCACAGTGGGTGTACAGACCCGGGAACTCAGCACAGGGATGGTGGGAACCGCTCAAAATGGGCACAGCGGGTGTACAGACCCGGGAACTCAGCACAGGGATGGTGGGAACCCCTCATATTGGGCACAGCGGGTGTACAGACCCGGGAACTCAGCACAGGGATGGTGGGAACCCCTCATAATGGGCACAGAGGGTGTACAGACCCGGGAACTCAGCACAGGGATGGTGGGAACCCCTCATAATGGGCACAGTGGGTGTACAGACCCAGGAACTCAGCACAGGGATGGTGGGAACCGCTCAAAATGGGCACAGTGGGTGTACAGACCTGGGAACTCAGCACAGGGATGGTGGGAACCCCTCATAATGGACACAGCGGGTTTACAGACCCGGGAACTCAGCACAGGGATGGTGGGAACCCTCATAATGGGCACAGCGGATGTACAGACCCAGGAACTCAGCACAGGGATGGTGGGAACCCCTCATAATGGGCACAGAGGGTGTACAGACCCGGGAACTCAGCACAGGGATGGTGGGAACCCCTCATAATGGGCACAGTGGGTGTACAGACCCAGGAACTCAGCACAGGGATGGTGGGAACCGCTCAAAATGGGCACAGTGGGTGTACAGACCTGGGAACTCAGCACAGGGATGGTGGGAACCCCTCATAATGGACACAGCGGGTTTACAGACCCGGGAACTCAGCACAGGGATGGTGGGAACCCTCATAATGGGCACAGCGGATGTACAGACCCAGGAACTCAGCACAGGGATGGTGGGAACCGCTCAAAATGGGCACAGCGGGTGTACAGACCTGGGAACTCAGCACAGGGATGGTGGGAACCCCTCATAATGGGCACAGCGGGTGTACAGACCCGGGAACTCAGTACAGGGATGGTGGGAACTCCTCATAATGGACACAGAGGGTGTATAGACCCGAGAACTCGGCACAGGGATGGTGGGAACCCCTCATAATGGACACAGAGGGTGTACAGACCTGGAAACTCAGCACAGGAATGATGGGAACCCCTCATAATGGGCACAGCGGGTGTACAGACCCAGGAACTCAGCACAGGGATGGGGGAACCCCTCATAATGGGCACAGCGGGTGTATAGACTCCTACTCAGATGATCCTCGATTCAGTGAGATATCTCTATTTGGATCTCCTGCTCATCCTCCAATCATAGACCAGGACCTCCGCTGCACCCCCTATAAGGTGATGATCACACAAGAGTTTTCATTACTTTCACTGTCCAGTCACAGGTTGGGGGCTGGTCCGGGATAATCTCAGCTCAGAAGAATTGGGTTGAATGATGTTGGTAATCAGATTGAAGACCTCTAGTGTCAGAAAAAAGTACTGTGGGGGGAAATATTTAGAATGAAGGTGAATAGTGCAGAAAAAGCTGGTTTTGTTATTTTAATATTTATTGTGCTATTCATTTTTATCTTTTTAGAATGATCCATTATTATAAATATGAACTGTCTGTGTGTTTCCACAGCCACCAGTGAGAATCCCTCTTCCATAAAGGCAGAATCTGGCAGGCCTCAGTAAAAGGTGATGGAGAAACGGGAGTGTGTGGTGAAGCTTGGAGCCGACAACCGGCTGGAAAATTGGACACAAATACAACTCCTTCATAATCGGATTCTCAACAAATCGATACAATGACTCAATTATTCAGCCGCTTCACTCAATAAGAACACATTGCGGCCGTTTCATACCTCGTTACTTAGTTCACCAAGAAATACAAAGTGATCCCTTCACCCTCAACATACAATATGTGGGCAGGTGGTGATATGTGTACCATAGTTACAGACTGACCCAAGCCTTTTGGTCCCGGCAAAAATGCTCAGGTCCAAGCTTCCACCCTTCAGTGAGCTCTCCAGACCAGATCCTTAGGTGAAACTGCTTAGTTAGCGCCAAAATGACTCTAGGGATGCCCCCCTCAGCTCTTCCACAGCTGGGACCTCAATGACCTGCAGCAGCTCCAGCAAGCTGAATGAATTTTTTTTTGCTTAGTGACAAGGGTCCAATGCATGCACTATGCATACCCCATACCTGGCTGACACCTGTGGAAGTGGAGAATATCTGTAGTAGTCGTAGCTACTACAGTGATCCCCACTATTTTCTGGGTCCCATGGTGAGTGGCAGTGGCGCAAGAGCACTGCCCCCCCCCCCATCCATGCATCCAGCCCCCTAATCTACAAGCAGGGTGCCGGGCGCCGGGCGATTGGATCTAATAGGATTGTTGTTGTTTTTTAAGCCTGAGGCTTTAATTGGCTTCAAAAAAGGGTGGGCATGGGGTGCAGAGCATTACGTTCTCCCAGTTGTGTGACAATAGCGAATAAATATTCGCTATTGTCTTCCTGATTCTCCTCCCTGCCAATCCAGAAGCGGGCCCTGAGACCCGTTTCGTGATTGGCCAAAAGCAGAAGGGTTCCAATAGACTTAGAAGGAGGAGGGAGGAGACGCATGGGGGAATCTGCCGTGATGCCGAGGGGGAGACACAGGGGAAGCCGCCGCCCTCCGCCCGGAGAGAGAACGTCTTCTATAGACGGGGTAAGTGCCGGGCTGGCAACCGTGTGACCAACTAGGGGAGGGGGGGCTGCGGATGTCCCGAACGACCGGGGGGAGAGGGTCTCTGCCGGTGCACTGTTTGCCGCCCCCCCCAATTTTTTTTACCACCAGCTGGTAAGTGGCCGCCCTGCTGTACAGTGAACAAAGGGGGGGGGGGGCTTACTCAACACAGGTGCCATTCACGGCATGCAAAGCGCTGTCTTGATAAAGTGGAGAGGTGGGGCAGTGAGGTCACAATTTTCACCTCGCCGAATCATAGAATTCATTGAGAAAAATACAAGTTGTTCTTTGAATGGCTCCAAGAGGGAGACCCCCTATGTTCCCCATGCAACACAGCAGCCACTCGCACCATTCAGAGAATTCTTTGTATTTTTCTCCATGAATATAAGGGGATCCCTGATTGGAGAAGGTGGAGAGTGCCACATCACAGCCCCAACCCTCCACTTTGTCCAATCAGAGAGAACCTTGTATTTATAGAGAAAAAGGTTTTCTTGGCATGGTGCCTGTGTGCCCAGCAGGTGACCCCCTGTGTTCACTATGCAATAGGACAGCAGCTTGTGCCATTCAGAGAATGTCTTGTATTTTCCCCAATGCCTATAAGGCATTCTCTGATTGGATGAGGTGGAGGTTGTGACATCATCACCCCACCTCTTGTCATAAAACAGTTGGCAGAAGAACTGGCATATCTGCTAATGCCCAACGGAATCACCAAATTGTGGGCATCTAGGCCTTCGCCAATGCAAATGCGCATGTGTGCGGCCGCGAACGGTTGCGAAGAATAATGTGCGTGCGCGCTGTGTGACAGATTCTGGCGCCCAGTGGCCGATTTAAAGCCAGCAGTGTGATCCACTCATTGCTGGATGATCTTCAGTTCCCCCGTTTGTTCCTGTGTTCCTGTTCCTGTCCTTATCAGATTTCCTGTTACCGACCCGGCTTGTCACTTTCAAAAAAGTGTCTGAAATAAACCGAACAACCATTAGTGTCGGTTCACACACGGGCAACCTGACTTACAGCGCGACTTTGCAAGGCGACTTCAGCGCGACTTCAACGTGACTTGGAGCAACTTACAATGCGACTTTAAGTCGCCTCCAGGACAGGCGACTTTGGCTGTGGCCAATCACAGAATAATCAGCTCTGTGGGAGGAAGGTGTTTGCCTGAGTAAACTATTTTCTCTTCCTGTAAAGTTGCTTGCACTAAGATGGAGATCCAACTTTGGAGGCGACTTCCATTGAAATCAATGGGTACAAGTCGCCTAGAAGTCGCCTTGAAGTCGTACAGGAACCTTTTTCTGAAGTCGGAGCGACTGCAGTAGTGTGCATTAAGACGGCTCTCGTTCACTTCAATTGAATTTCTCATGTCGCGCGACTTGGGGTGACACAAGTCGGATCCCAAGTGTGAACCGGCACTTAGAAGTCTTTAATTCTTCAATGTAACAAGTTGTATGTAGACATGCACCACCCTCTAGGGTCAGTAGAGGGCGCTGTGCCTGAGCGGAAGGTTATATATCAAAGATTCTGCAGTAATAAGAGGCCGATCTCTTTTTTTTTTTGTTGGTCTTCTTATCTCCCCGACCTCTTTTTTTATTTTTTTTCCTCTCTCTTCTTTTACGGCGTGTTCAGATTCACAAACTTTAATTACGTGTTTTATGGCGCACTTATTAAAGCTGAATTTCATTTATTCCTGTAGACAAATTGCCGGGAAAAAAAGGTATACAAATTATATTCCGTAACAACCCCCTGATGAATGCGGCTCGCGAAGCGGGATGCAGCTGTACATAAAACTTTATTTACATATAACGTTTGCTCCGGTTGTAGAATGTGTACTTTTGTGGCGCGGCGTTACTGGCGAGACATAAAAAGGAGCGTTATTTATAGGTGACTTAAATGATCTTTTTTACGCTTTGGACAAATAGACATTAGACGAACGTTAACGGCCTAATAAATTATTTTTTATTAAAAGGTGAGCCAAGCCGGCTATTAGCGCCAATGACTGGCAATATTTAAAAGACCCCGAGATGTCTCAAATAAAAGGGGGGGGGGGGTTGGGCTGAAAAACTGTATAATTAAAAAAACTTTCAGGAAATTAAAAAGTTAACATTAACCCCTTCCCGCCCAAGGGTAAAACAAGTGTTAATGCCTAAGCACAATTTTACAACTTTGACTGACACGTGTTAGTAAAACTGTACATATTATCACAGCTAATTTGTGCATCCAGGTGGATTATTCATCATTTCTTTCAGGACAAATTGGGATTTCATTGGGGGGTAAATAGTAATGAATATCTCCTGATTTTTTTTTTATTATCGGAGGAAAATTGGCCCAAAATATTTTAAAAAATATATTTAGCTGTATATTTCTTGTTACTGCCATAACCTACCACCAAAGAACAACCCACAATAAATTCTCCGGACAGTAGATGGGGGTACCTGGGTCCCACTGATTTCCTCCAGACTTCTCCTGACTGTAGATGGCGGTACCTGGGTCCCACTGATTTCCTCCAGACTTCTCCGGACAGTAGATGGGGGTACCTGGGTCCCACTGATTTCCTCCAGACTTCTTAGGACAGTAGATGGGGGTACCTGGGTCCCACTGATTTCCTCCAGACTTCTCCGGACAGTAGATGGGGGTACCTGGGTCCCACTGATTTCCTCCAGACTTCTCTGGACAGTAGATGGGGGTACCTGGGTCCCACTGATTTCCTCCAGACTTCTCTGGACAGTAGATGGGGGTACCTGGGTCCCACTGATTTCCTCCAGACTTCTCTGGACAGTAGATGGGGGTACCTGGGTCCCACTGATTTCCTCCAGACTTCTCTGGACAGTAGATGGGGTACCTGGGTCCCACTGATTTCCTCCAGACTTCCCCAGGACAGTAGATGGGGGTACCTGGGTCCCACTGATTTCCTCCAGACTTCCCCAGGACAGTAGATGGGGGTACCTGGGTCCCACTGATTTCCTCCAGACTTCTCCGGACAGTAGATGGGGGTACCTGGGTCCCACTGATTTCCTCCAAACTTTTCTGGACAGTAGATGGGGGTACCGGGGTCCCACTGATTTCCTCCAGACTTCTCTGGACAGTAGATGGGGGTACCTGGGTCCCACTGATTTCCTCCAGACTTCTCCGGACAGTAGATGGGGGTACCTGGGTCCCACTGATTTCCTCCAGACTTCTCTGGACAGTAGATGGGGGTACCTGGGTCCCACTGATTTCCTCCAGACTTTTCTGGACAATATATCGGGGTACCTGGGTCCCACTGATTTCCTCCAAACTTTTCTGGACAGTAGATGGGGGTATCTGGGTCTCACTGATTTCCTCCAGACTTCTCCGGACAGCAGATGGGGGTACCTGGGTCCCACTGGTTTCCTCCAAACTTTTCTGGACAGTAGATGGGGGTACCTGGGTCCCACTGATTTCCTCTAGACTTCTCCTGACTGTAGATGGGGGTACCTGGGTCCCACTGATTTCCTCCAGACTTCTCCTGACTGTAGATGGGGGTACCTGGGTCCCACTGATTTCCTCCAGACTTCTCTGGACAGTAGATGGGGGTACCTGGGTCCCACTGATTTCCTCCAGACTTCTCCTGACAGTAGATGGGGGTACCTGGGTCCCACTGATTTCCTCCAGACTTCTCCTGACAGTAGATCGGGGTACCTGGGTACCACTGATTTCCTCCAAACTTCTCCAGACAGTAGATGGGGGTACCTGGGTCCAACTGATTTCCTCCAGACTTCTCTGGACAGTAGATGGGGGTACCTGGGTCCCACTGATTTCCTCCAGACTTCTCCGGACAGTAGATGGGGGTACCTGGGTCCCACTGATTTCCTCCAGACTTCTCTGGACAGTAGATGGGGGTACCTGGGTCCCACTGATTTCCTCCAGACTTTTCTGGACAATATATTGGGGTACCTGGGTCCCACTGATTTCCTCCAAACTTTTCTGGACAGTAGATGGGGGTATCTGGGTCTCACTGATTTCCTCCAGACTTCTCCGGACAGCAGATGGGGGTACCTGGGTCCCACTGGTTTCCTCCAAACTTTTCTGGACAGTAGATGGGGGTACCTGGGTCCCACTGATTTCCTCTAGACTTCTCCTGACTGTAGATGGGGGTACCTGGGTCCCACTGATTTCCTCCAGACTTCTCCTGACTGTAGATGGGGGTACCTGGGTCCCACTGATTTCCTCCAGACTTCTCTGGACAGTAGATGGGGGTACCTGGGTCCCACTGATTTCCTCCAGACTTCTCCTGACAGTAGATGGGGGTACCTGGGTCCCACTGATTTCCTCCAGACTTCTCCTGACAGTAGATCGGGGTACCTGGGTACCACTGATTTCCTCCAAACTTCTCCAGACAGTAGATGGGGGTACCTGGGTCCCACTGATTTCCTCCAGACTTCTCTGGACAGTAGATGGGGTACCTGGGTACCACTGATTTCTTCCAAACTTCTCCTGACAGTAGATGGGGGTACCTGGGTCCCACTGATTTCTTCCAAACTTCTCCTGACAGTAGATGGGGGTACCTGGGTCCCACTGTTTTCCTCCAGACTTCTCCGGACAGTAGATGGGGGTTCCTGGGTACCACTGATTTCTTCCAAACTTCTCCTGACAGTAGATGGGGGTACCTGGGTCCCACTGATTTCCTCTAAACTTCTCCTGACAGTAGATGGGGGTACCTGGGTCCCACTGATTTCCTCTAGACTTCTCCTGACTGTAGATGGGGGTACCTGGGTCCCACTGAATTCCTCCAGACTTCTCCTGACTGTAAATGGGGGTACCTGGGTCCCACTGATTTCCTCCAGACTTCTCTGGACAGTAGATGGGGGTACTTGGGTACCACTGATTTCCTCCAGACTTCTCCTGACAGAAGATGGGGGTACCTGGGTCCCACTGATTTCCTCCAGACTTCTCCTGACAGTAGATGGGGTACCTGGGTCCCACTGATTTCCTCCAGACTTCTCCGGACAGTAGATGGGGGTACCTGGGTCCCACTGATTTCCTCCAGACTTCTCCTGACAGTAGATGGGGGTACCTGGGTCCCACTGATTTCCTCCAGACTTCTCCTGACAGTAGATGGGGGTACCTGGGTCCCACTGATTTCCTCCAGACTTCTCCGGACAGTAGATGGGGGTACCTGGGTCCCACTGATTTCCTCCAGACTTCTCCGGACAGTAGATGGGGGTACCTGGGTCCCACTGATTTTGTCCAGACTTCTCCGGACAGTAGATGGGGGTACCTGGGTCCCACTGATTTCCTCCAGACTTCTCCGGACAGTAGATGGGGGTACTTGGGTCCCACTGATTTCCTCCAGACTTCTCCGGACAGTAGATGGGGGTACCGGGGTCCCACTGATTTCCTCCAGACTTCTCTGGACAGTAGATGGGGGTACCGGGGTCCCACTGATTTCCTCCAGACTTCTCTGGACAGTAGATGGGGGTACCTGGGTCCCACTGATTTCCTCCAGACTTCTCCGGACAGTAGATGGGGGTACCTGGGTCCCACTGATTTCCTCCAGACTTCTCCGGACAGTAGATGGGGGTACCTGGGTCCCACTGATTTCCTCCAGACTTCTCCGGACAGTAGATGGGGGTACCTGGGTCCCACTGATTTCCTCCAGACTTCTCCGGACAGTAGATGGGGGTACCGGGGTCCCACTGATTTCCTCCAGACTTCTCCGGACAGTAGATGGGGGTACCTGGGTCCCACTGATTTCCTCCAGACTTCTCCGGACAGTAGATGGGGGTACCGGGGTCCCACTGATTTCCTCCAGACTTCTCCGGACAGTAGATGGGGTACCGGGGTCCCACTGATTTTCTCCAGACTTCTCCGGACAGTAGATGGGGGTACCTGGGTCCCAATGATTTCCTCCAGACTTCTCCGGACAGTAGATGGGGGTACCTGGGTCCCACTGATTTCCTCCAGACTTCTCCGGACAGTAGATGGGGGTACCGGGGTCCCACTGATTTCCTCCAGACTTCTCCGGACAGTAGATGGGGTACCGGGGTCCCACTGATTTTCTCCAGACTTCTCCGGACAGTAGATGGGGGTACCTGGGTCCCACTGATTTCCTCTAGACTTCTCCTGACTGTAGATGGGGGTACCGGGGTCCCACTGATTTCCTCCAGACTTCTCTGGACAGTAGATGGGGTACCTGGGTCCCACTGATTTCCTCCAGACTTCTCCGGACAGTAGATGGGGGTACCGGGGTCCCACTGATTTCCTCCAGACTTCTCCGGACAGTAGATGGGGTACCTGGGTCCCACTGATTTTCTCCAGACTTCTCCGGACAGTAGATGGGGGTACCTGGGTCCCAATGATTTCCTCCAGACTTCTTCGGACAGTAGATGAGCAATGGCAAAATGGCCGCCACTCATCTCTATGCCCTTGGAGGACCTGAGCGACATCATGACCTTTTGTTTTGAAGGGTAGAGGAGAGATTTGGGGATGTTTATATTACTTGTGATAGCCTTAAAAGCTATCAATTATTTTTTTTTTTTAAAGGGACAGTGTATATATTTTTTTAAATGTAATAAAAAAATATATAAATATATTTAAACGCACCCCCGTCCCCGCATGCAGTAGTGAACACAAACGTAGGTCACACCCACATATGTAAATTATGTTTGCATCACACATGTGAGGTATCGCTGCCAACGTCTGAGCGAGAGTGATAATTCTAGCGCCAGACCTCCTCTGTAATTCTAAACTGATAATCTGTAGAAATCATTAAAGCGTCGCCTATTGAGATTTTTAAGTACCGTAGTTTGGCGCCATTCCACGAGTGAGTGCAATTTTAAGGCGTGACATGTTATGTATCTCTTTACTTGGCGTAACATCATCGTTTCCATTATACAAAAAAATTGAGGTATATATTATGTGTGTTTTTTTTTTTGTTTTAAATTCATTAAAGTGTATTTTTTTCCCAAAAATTGTTTTTTAAAAACCGCTGCACAAAAAACACGTGACATAAAAAATTGCAACGACCATCATTTTATTCTCTAGGGTCTCTGCTAAATAATAATAAAAATATATATATATATACCGTATATATCGGCGTATAACTCGCACTTTTTTCCCCTTAAAATCAGGGGAAAATCGTGGGTGCGTGTTATACGCCGATCCAGGGCTGGACTGGGACAACAATTTGGCCCTGGACTTCATCCTGACCGGCCCACTTTAATTTTGCAAACACGCAGAAAAACAAGTGAAGTGGGAGGGCTAACGACATGCAGGAACATTGCTACAGCCTCATTGGCTGGAATTTCGGAAACCAGCATTGCTGCACAGCAATTGTCTGCCTTTCAGCAATACAGCGGCGCTGAGGCTGAGCCGGGTTGCGCACTATGAAGTGAGGTGATGGGCAGTGCGGATGACAGGTCTCTCCTATACTGGCCTGCTGGACAAACCTACCCCCCCGGCTAGCCACCCAAGCCCCCCCCTCATTCACTGGCCATTAGCCGTTCTACTTTATTACTCTTATAGGCAGTACAGCGGTGCTCAAATTACCGGGCCGCACAGCCATTACTATGACAGGCTGTCACCGAAACCGGCCCGCTGAGCCATCGGCCCACCGGGAAACTCCCTGTAGTCCTGATGGCCAGTACATGCCTGCGCTGATCCCTGCCGATCCCCACCGGACTCCGCTGATTGTGAGCAGAGCGGAGCGATCGCTGCCGAGATACACATAGCCGAGTGTACTCGGCTCTTCTCGGCTTCGCTCACAGTCACGCCCAGTCCCGCCATTGGACCTGTGTTATGTCCATCATAGGGCGGGACTGGGCGTGACTGTGAGCGGAGCCGAGAAGAGCCGAGTACACTCGGCTATGTGTATCTCGGCTCCGCCCAGTCCCTGCGTTCTCGGCGGGATTTGCTCCGCTCCGCCCAGTCTCGGGCGGCGATCTCCGCGGCGCAATTTTAAATTCATCCAAGGCTGCAATGGACACTGGGGGGCAAGGCTGCAATGGACACTGGGGGGCAAGGCTGCACTGACAAGGTTGCAAATGACACTGATAAGGATGCATTGATGGGCATCCTAAACTTTGGGTGCGTGTTATACGCCAGCGCGTGTTATGCGCCGATAAATACGGTATATATTTTTTTAGCAGAGACCCTAGAGAAAACAATGGCGGTCGTTGCAATTTTATATGTTTGGGGGTTCTAAGTAATTTTCTAGCAAAATACAGATTTTTTTTACTTGGCCTTATTGGGTAAACAGCCCATGTCAGAAGAAGGCGTGGTCCTAAATGCTTCCAATAAAACCCGTTTGTTGGATTTCTAGGTGCGCAGATGTAGAATGACTGAAAAGTCCCACCTAAGCGTGGAATTGTAGGCTTGAAGATACGGGGATGTTGGCATTCACAGAAGGAGTGTCACCACTTGGTATTGTTTCTGTTCAATCCTCCGGCGTGTATTGTAAATGGACCGATAGAGGACAAGTGTTAGGACAAAGCGATCAGCGGCGGCGGCGGCGGCAGGACGGCGCGGTGTTATTATAAGCCGCTTCTCTTCTGTTTGTCTTCTCATTCTGCAAATATCACATCCTGCTCACCTCACGCTCACCTCTGCTTTAATGAAATGTAGTGCCGAGCTGCCAGACGCACGGCTTTGGCTGTCGCCGTAGATGCTTAACGCCCTCATATATTATCCGCATTGTTACTTGGAGTCTTTCCCGAGTAACCTTCAGAATGCAGATGTGGAAGAGACACAACGCCGTCCAGATCATCTCAGATAGTTGCGTATTCCAGCCTGAGAGCGCGGGCATTCCAATGAGACGCTTCCGAGGGAGGATTGCAGGCGGGATGCAAAATTCAGGAACGCCAATGTAGATTGAAACCCGTATTTACCTGCCTCTGCTCCGTCTTTTCTGATCATTTGTGGGGGGAAAATGGCATTCCATCATCTTCTGGCCTTCAGGAAAGAAATTGATTCATTTGCTAACATGATGAATCTGTGACATCAGCAACTTATCAAACTTGATCAGCAAGTCTGATTGTATTTCATAGTAATGAGCTTGGGGTCGGGCTTCGGTTGGGTTCAAACCTGACAGATAGCTGTCATTGCTGGGCCAATGAGCTGGAGACAGGAAATTCCCCACCCTGTAGCTTATGTACACAAAGGGGTGGGGATTATCGTGACATAATTGACCTAATATGGTCACATGGTCATGTTGGGTCAATGGCCATATTGGGTCAATGATCTGTAATTCAGCATTGACCTTATATGGCCTTATTGGGTCAATGTCACTGTGATGAGCTTGGGGTCGGGCTTGGGTTGGGTATCAGCTTGTCTTTGAAGTGTGGGAGGAAACCGGAGTACATGGAGGAGGCCCACACATGACAGGAAGAACATGCAAACTCATATAATTCAGCATTGACCTAATATGGGCATGTGACCATGTTGGGTCAATGTCTCTGTGATTAGCTTGGAGGTCAGGCTTGGGTTGGGTTCAAGCCTGGAAGTTAGCTTTCATTGCTGGGTCAATGAGCTGCAGACAGGAAATCTCCCAATCTGTAGCTTATGTACACAAATGGGTGGGGATGCTTGTGATATCATTGACCTAATATGGTCACATGGGGTGGGGAAGCTTGTGATGTCATTGACCTAATATGGTCACATGGCCATGTTAGGTCAATGGCCATATTGGGTCAATGGTCTATAATTCAGCATTGACCTAATATGGCCACATGGTCTTATTGGGTCAATGTCACTGTGATGAGCATGGGGTCAGATTTCGGTTGGGTTCAAACCTAGAAGTTAGCTGTCATTGCTGGGCCAGTGAGCTGCAGACAGGAAATTCCCCACCCTGTAGCTTATGTACACAAAGGGGTGGGGATTATCGTGACATAATTGACCTAATATGGTCACATGGTCATGTTGGGTCAATGGCCATATTGGGTCAATGATCTGTAATTCAGCATTGACCTAATATGGCCTTATTGGGTCAATGTCACTGTGATGAGCTTGGAGTCGGGCTTGGGTTGGGTATCAGCTTGTCTTTGAAGTGTGGGAGGAAACCAGAGTACACGGAGGAGGCCCACACAAGACAGGGAGAAAATGCAAACTCATATAATTCAGCATTGAACTAATATGGGCATGTGAGCATGTTGGGTCAATGTCTCTCTGATGAGTTTGGAGGTCAGGCTTGGGTTGGGTTCAGACCTGGAAGTTAGCTGTCATTGCTGGGTCAATGAGCTGCAGGCAGGAAATTCCCCACCCTGTAGCTTATGTACACAAATGGGTGGGGATGCTTGTGACATCATTGACCTTATATGGTCATATGGCCATGTTAGGTCAATGGGCATATTGGGTCCATAGTATAAAATTTGGCATTGACCTAGTATGGGCATGTGGCCATGTTGGTTCAATGTCGCTGTGATGAGCTTTGGGTCGGGCTTGGGTTGGGTTCAGACCTAGAAGTTAGCTGTCATTGCTGGGTCAATGAGCTCCAGGCATGAAATTCCCCACCCTGTAGCTTATGTACATAAAGGGGTGGGGATGTTTGCGACATCATTGACCTTATACGGTCACATGGCCATGTTAGGTCAATAGGCATATTGGGTTTGTGGTCTAAAATTTAGCATTGACCTAATATGGACATGTGGCCATGTTGGGTCAATGTCACTGTGATGAGCTTGGGGTAAGTCTTGGGTTCAGACCTGGAAGTTAGCTGGCATTGCTGGGCCAATGAGCTGCAGGCAGAAAATTTACCACCCTGTAGCTTATGTACACAAATGGGTGGGGATGCTTGTGACATCATTAACCTAATATGGCCACATGGGATGGGGAGGCTTGTGATGTCATTGACCTAATATGGTCACACGGGGTGGGGATGCTTGTGATGTCATTGACCTAATATGGTCACACGGGGTGGGGATGCTTGTGATGTCATTGACCTAATATGGTCACACGGGGTGGGGATGCTTGTGATGTCATTGACCTAATATGGTCGTATGGCCATGTTGGTCAATGGCTATATTGAGTCAATGGTCAAAAATTCAGCTTTGACCTAATATGGCCATATTGGGCCAACGTCATTGACCCAATATGTAGCTATATTTGGCCAGTGATGTCATGAGCATCCCTGCCACTTGGTATAAATGCTTCTGCATGGTGGGGAATCTCCCTTCCGTAGCTCATTGTCCCAACACCTTGTTCACAAAAGGAGTAGGGATGCTTGGGGACATCATTGACCCAATATGGACACATGGCCAGGGCCGCCATCAGGGGGTACAGGCAGTACACATGTAAGGGTCCCGGATGGCAACCCCCCCTTCTTTTTTTTTTCTTGTAACTGGCCCGGAGGTCCCCAGGGGCCCGGATGGAAACCCCCCTTTTTTAAAAAATTTTCTCTAGTTCGTCAGCACCCAAAGCCCCCCCCGACCTTAATTCTCGGGGACGACGACATACGGCAGCACCCCCCCTGCTTCTCAATTCGTGGCACCCCCCGCTGCTCAACTTGTGGCACTCCCCCCCGTTATCAATTCTCGGCAGCCCCCCCCCCCCCGTTTTCAATTCTCGGCAACCCCCCCCCCGGTTCTCTGCTCCAGGGGGACCATGCCTGAAGCTGTGTATGGGCCCCCAAAATTCCTGATGGCGGCCCTGCACATGGCTATATTAGGTCAAGACACCGGAGAGGAAAGAAATAGATGATGCCGGATGTCCTCCAGCCAAGAAATGAGTCAGGCTGCACCTGACTTGCTGCAGCTTCTAATGCATATGGTGAGAAGCTCACAGTGTGCAGATAAATCACCATTTCAGTCCAGGAGAGGAGCCGGTACAGCTGGAGGATAGAGGCCAGATTTAAATGGGCCGGCACTTATCTTGGTGCATTTTATTGCCTGTTACCCCAACGCAGAAGGGTACAAATTTGAAGTCCCCGTCAGCTTGGCATTTGCACTTTTCATTGAGCGGATCCGTCACGGCATCGCATCTTCCATCTCCCGCGGCACCGCTGCTGAATTTGTTTCTATTTCGGAGTCATTGCCATCATGGAGTGATTTAGAATGATGGAGCTCGGTGTAAACATGATGGCTGAGCCAAAAAGAAAAAAACAAAAACAAATGGCGCACCATTAAGGCATCAGCCCCTCCCCCCCCTCCCCGGAAAGCTCGAAGCGCGCGGGTCGGCGAGCGAACTGACCTTGCCAATCCGTCTCCCAGCCACGGCCGCGGCAACAAAGGCATTTATCTGCAGCTCGGCAGCTGGAGATCCGTCACGACTGACCTTACAGAGAATATTCCCCACGAGACTGACAGCAGCCATTGCTCAGCCGCGACGCTTTCCCCCCGTGCGCCGGAGACGTATGAAGTGTTACAGTACATCGCTTACTTCCAATCCCTTCCACCCGTCTCTGGAAGAACGGGGAATACCGTGCCTGGGTTCCCCTCCCCCGCCCCGCCGCGTGACCCGGAGTGCGAAGCGAATCGTTAGGAATATTGCTGCGGCTTAAACTCATTTATTAGTTATTGGTGCCGGGTAATTGGGCCGCGGCACCGAGAGGGAAAACATGGCGCGCCGGAGCCCCGGGTCACTTAATGAGGCGAGATGTAATAATACGAGATTGATTTTTTTCAGAGAGCGAGAGGCGATGCGAAGGATCTGCAGGACGCGGTCGGTCTCGGCGGACGCAAAGGAACGTCCGCGGATGAATATGAAAGCAGTTTTCGAAGCGATGTGCCGGGGAGATGCCGCAAGAGATTATTACCGATGGCAGACTGGCGTCAGGGGGTCAAATATGCGCGCGGAGCGCCGTTCGCTTTCCGAGACGCGTGTTTATTTTGGAACATAAGGAAGGACGGCGTCGCTCCGGCCACGGCGGGCGGCTAATGAGGAGGAAGCAGAAGATCAGACGGGGACAGGAATCTAGAAAACAAAGGTCACCTCACATTGTGACTCCGGAAATTTTTTGCCCATTCTGACCGTCCTGAATTCTGAAAAGAGGACCTGTCATCTGAGAGCTTTCTTTCTACACTCACCGGACACTTTATTAGGTACACCTGTTGAATTGCTCGGTAACACAAATTGCTAATCAGCCAATCACACAGCAGCAACTCAATGCATTTCGGCATCTAGACGTGGTGAAGACGACTTGCTGAAGTTTAAACCGAGCATCAGAATGAGGAAGAAAGGGGATTGAAGTGACTTTGAACGTGGCATGATTGTTGGTGGCAGACGGGCCGGTCTGAGTATTTCTGGTATTTTCACACACAACCATCTCTCGGGATTACAGATAATGGTGGGGAAAAGAGAAAATATCCAGTGAGCGGCAGTTGTGTGGAGGAAAATGCCTTGTTGAGGTCAGAGGAGAATGGGCAGACTGGTTCCAGATGATAGAAAGACAAGATGGTCTACAGCAGCAGAAGACCCCACCGGGTGCCGGTCCTGTCAGCTAAGAACAGGAAACTGAGGCTACAATTGGCACAGGATCACCAACATTGGACAATAGAAGATTGGGAAAAACGTTGCCGGGTCTGATGAGTCTGGATTTCATCTGCGACATTCAGATGGTGGGGTCAGAATTTGGCGCATGGATCCATCCTGCCTTGTATCACCGGTTCAGGCTGGTGATGGGGGTGTAATGGTGTGGGGGATGGGGTATCACCGGTTCAGGCTGGTGGTGGGGGTGTAATGGTGGGGGGGATGGGGTATCACCGGTTCAGGCTAATGGTGGGGGTGTAATGGTGTGGGGGATGGGGTATCACCGGTTCAGGCTGGTGGTGGCGGTGTAATGGTGTGGGGGGATGGGGTATCACCGGTTCAGGCTGGTGGTGGGGGTGTAATGGTGTGGGGGATGGGGTATCACCGGTTCAGGCTGGTGGTGGGGGTGTAATGGTGTGGGGGATGGGGTATCACCCGTTCAGGCTGGGGGTGGGGGTGTAATGGTGTGGGGGATGGGATATCACCGGTTCAGGCTGGTGGTGGGAGTGTAATGGTGTGGGGGATGGGATATCACCGGTTCAGGCTGGTGGGGGGGATGAAATGGTGTGGGGGATGGGATATCACCGGTTCAGGCTGGTGGTGGGGGTGTGATGGTGTGGGGGATGGGATATCACTGGTTCAGGCTGGTGGTGGGGGTGTAAAGGTGTGGGGGATGGGATATCACTGGATCAGGCTGGTAGTGGGGGTGTAATGGTGTGGGGGAGGGGATATCACTGGATCAGGCTGGCGGTGGGGGTGTAATGGTGTGGGGGATGGGATATCACAGGTTCAGGCTGGTGGTGGGGGTGTAATGGTGTGGGGGATGGGGTATCACCGGTTCAGGCTGGTGGTGGGGGTGTAATGGTGTGGGGGATGGGGTATCACCGGTTCAGACTGGTGGTGGGGGTGTAATGGCGTGGGGGATGGGATATCACCGGTTCAGGCTGGTGGTGGGGGTGTAATGGTGTGGGGGAGGGGATATCACTGGATCAGGCTGGTGGTGGGGGTGTAATGGTGTGGGGGATGGGATATCACAGGTTCAGGCTGGTGGTGGGGGTGTAATGGTGTGGGGTATGGGGTATCACCGGTTCAGGCTGGTGGTGGGGGTGTAATGGTGCGGGGGATGGGATATCACCGGTTCAGGCTGGTGGTGGGGGTGTAATGGTGTGGGGGATGGGCTATCACTGGTTCAGGCTGGTGGTGGGGGTGTAATGGTGTGGGGGCTGGGGTATCACCGGTTCAGGCTGGTGGTGGGGGTGTAATGGTGTGGGGGATGGGGTATCACCGGTTCAGGCTGGTGATGGGGGTGTAATGGTGTGGGGGATGGGGTATCACCGGTTCAGGCTGGTGGTGGGGGTGTAATGGTGTGGGGGATGGGGTATCACCAGTTCAGGCTGGTGGTAGGGGTGTAAAGGTGTGGAGGATGGGGTATCACCGGTTCAGGCTGGTGATGGGGGTGTAATGGAGTGGGGGCTGGGGTATCACCGGTTCAGGCTGGTGGTGGGGTGTAATGGTGTGGGGGATGGGGTATCACCGGTTCAGGCTGGTGGTGGGGGTGTAATGGTGTGGGGGCTGGGGTATCACCGGTTCAGGCTGGTGATGGGGGTGTAATGGTGTGGGGGATGGGGTATCACCGGTTCAGGCTGGTGGTGGGGGTGTAATGGTGTGGGGGATGGGGTATCACCGGTTCAGGCTGGTGGTGGGGGTGTAATGGAGTGGGGGCTGGGGTATCACCGGTTCAGGCTGGTGATGGGGGTGTAATGGTGTGGGGGATGGGGTATCACTGGTTCAGGCTGGTGGTGGGGGTGTAATGGTGTGGGGGATGGGGTATCACCGGTTCAGGCTGGTGGTGGGGGTGTAATGGTGTGGGGGATGGGCTATCACCGGTTCAGGCTGGTGGTGGGGGTGTAATGGTGTGGGGGCTGGGGTATCACTGGTTCAGGCTGGTGGTGGGGGTGTAATGGTGTGGGGGCTGGGGTATCACCGGTTCAGGCTGGTGATGGGGGTGTAATGGTGTGGGGGATGGGATATCGCCGGTTCAGGCTGGTGGTGGGGGTGTAATGGTGTGGGGGCTGGGGTATCACCGGTTCAGGCTGGTGGTGGGGGTGTAATGGTGTGGGGGCTGGGGTATCACCGGTTCAGGCTGGTGATGGGGGTGTAATGGTGTGGGGGATGGGGTATCACTGGTTCAGGCTGGTGGTGGGGTTGTAATGGTGTGGGGGATGGGGTATCACCGGTTCAGGCTGGTGGTGGGGGTGTAATGGTGTGGGGGATGGGATATCACTGGTTCAGGCTGGTGGTGGGGGTGTAATGGTGTGGGGGATGGGGTATCACCGGTTCAGGCTGGTGGTGGGGGTGTAATGGTGTGGGGGATGGGATATCACTGGTTCAGGCTGGTGGTGGGGGTGTAATGGTGTGGGGGATAGGGTATCACCGGTTCAGGCTGGTGATGGGGGTGTAATGGTGTGGGGGATGGGGTATCACCGGTTCAGGCTGGTGGTGGGGTTGTAATGGTGTGGGGGATGGGGTATCACCGGTTCAGGCTGGTGGTGGGGGTGTAATGGTGTGGGGGGATGGGCTATCACCGGTTCAGGTTGGTGGTGGGGGTGTAATGGTGTGGGGGATGGGGTATCACCGATTCAGGCTGGTGGTGGGGGTGTAATGGTGTGGGGGATGGGGTATCACCGGTTCAGGCTGGTGGTGGGGGTGTAATGGTGTGGGGGATGGGGTATCACCGATTCAGGCTGGTGGTGGGGGTGTAATGGTGTGGGGGATGGGGTTTCACCGATTCAGGCTGGTGGTGGGGGTGTAATGGTGTGGGGGGGATGGGGTATCACCGGTTCAGGCTGGTGGTGGGGGTGTAATGGTGTGGGGGATGGGGTATCACCGATTCAGGCTGGTGGTGGGGGTGTAATGGTGTGGGGGATGGGGTATCACCGATTCAGGCTGGTGGTGGGGGTGTAATGGTGTGGGGGGGATGGGGTATCACCGGTTCAGGCTGGTGGTGGGGGTGTAATGGTGTGGGGGATGGGCACACTTTGGGCCCCCCCATGGTTTAAACCCCACGGCCTACCTGAGTATTGTTACTGACTATGTCCATCCCTTTATGACTACAGTGTCCCCCATCTTCTGATGGCTCCTCCCAACAGGATAATGCACCATGTCACAAAGCTCCAATCATCTCACCACTGGACAATGAGGTCACTGCCCTCCAATGGCCTCCACACTCACCACATCTCATTCAATAGAGCACCTTTGGGATGTGGTGCAATGGGAGATTGGCATCATGGATGTGCAGCCGACAAATCTGCAGCAACTTGTTAATTCGGATGCACATGATGTCAGTCAATATTGTCCAATCGGCTCATGCCATTTCTCCTAGCGTCCGAAAATATTGAATCCTTCCAATGTGAATCCATCCGAATCGATAATAAATTGGATATTTAGCAATCTTCTGGAAAAGCTGCTACATTTTTAGTATCCAACTCAACCAAGGAATTTACGAAGCGAATGTTGAAGATATGAAACGAATTTCGAAAACAAAATCGGTTCAACATAACGAATATGACAAAAATAAAGTTTTCAATGACGGAATGCATCCGAAACTAAACAAAAATTTCCAGCGGGAAAAAAAAAGAACCGGGAAACCCCGCTGGCAACTGATGACTCAGCGGTTGCTAAGGACATGGCGGCCTCCCGCTCCTTAACAACCATGAGTCATCAGCTGCCAGCGGGGTTTACCTCTGACAGCTAAATGTAAAAAAAAAAAAAAAAGCGGGAACCCCGCTGGCAACTGATGACTCATCGGTTGTTAAGGATGTGGCGGTTTTCAATGAACGAATGCATCCGAAACAAAATGAAAATTTCCAGCGTGCTCATGTCTAGTCTTAGATATACTTTATTAATTTCTCCATTGATATTTTATGGGACTGTGGGCTCCATTCACAAAGCGGCATCATCCTGCAGCTGGTTGTTAAGGAGTGGGCGGTCGCCGGCGTCCTTAACAACCGGTGAGGTTCCCTGCTGACAGCTGAATGTAAAAAAAAAAAAGAAGCTGGAACCCTGCTCACAGCTGATGACTCATCAGTTGCTAAGGACATTGTGGCCGCCTGCTCCTTAACCACTTAACAACCACCTGCCGACAAATAACGTCGACAAGGTGGTTGCTTAACTCTGGGAGGACGTTATATAACGTCCTCCCAGAATCGCGCTCCTGCGCGCCCCCTGGGGCGCACACACGGGAAACTCCGTGACCGCCGGGTCCTCTGGATCACGAATCGCGGTAAATCGCCGCTGATAGCGGCCGTTTACCACGTGATCGCTCCGTCAAATGACGGAGCAATCACTTGTAAACAGACCGGCGTCATTTGATGACGCCGGTTCCTCCCTCCCCTCTCTGTACCGATCGGTACAGTGTGAGAGGGGAGGGGGAGGGAGCGGATGGCAGCAGCAGCACTGTGGGCTGGATCTGTGACAATTGCAGTCACAGATCCATCCATCCATCCATCCCTGCTCAGCCATCCCTGTGCTATACCCTGCCAATACTCTGCAATACACCCTGCCAATACTCTGCAAAATACCCTGGTGCAATACTCTGCAATACCATGGTGCAATACTCTGCAATACCCTGGTGCAATACTCTGCAATACCCTGGTGCAATACTCTGCAATACCCTGCGAAATACTCTGCAATACCCTGCGAAATACTCTGCAATACCCTGGTGCAATACTCTGCAATACCCTGGTGCAATACTCTGCAATACCCTGGTGCAATACTCTGCAATACCCTGGTGCAATACTCTGCAATACCCTGCACAATACTCTGCAATACCCTGCACAATACTCTGCAATACCCTGCAAAATACTCTGCAATACCCTGCACAATACTCTGCAATACTCTGCAAAATACTCTGCAATACCCTGCAAAATACTCTGCAATACCCTGCAAAATACTCTGCAATACCCTGCAAAATACTCTGCACAATACTCTGCAATACCCTGCACAATACTCTGCAATACCCTGCAAAATACTCTGCAATACCCTGCAAAATACTCTGCACAATACTCTGCAATACCCTGCACAATACTCTGCAATACCCTGCAAAATACTCTGCAATACCCTGCAAAATACTCTGCACAATACTCTGCAATACCCTGCACAATACTCTGCAATACCCTGCACAATACTCTGCAATACCCTGCACAATACTCTGCAATACCCGCCACAATACTCTGCAATACCCTCCACAATACTCTGCAATACCCTCCACAATACCCTGTGCAATACCCTCCACAATACCCTGTGCAATACCCGTGCAATACCCTGCCATACACCGCAATACCCTGCCATACACCGCAATACCCTGCCATAGTCCGCAATACTCCGCAATGCCCTGCAATACTCCGCAATGCCCGGCAATACTCCGCAATGCCCAGCAATACTCCGCAATGCCCGCCAATACTCTGCAATAACCACTTCCCGCCCTCCGGCCGTCATATGACGTCCTTGACTTTGTGCGGGGATATCTGAATGATGGGAGCAGCTACAGGCATCATTCAGATATTAGCTTTTTCAGCCGGCGATTCCCTACACCATAAGAACAATCATAGCGGCTGTTCCACCGCTTGATCATTCTTACGGGAGGCGAGAGGGGATGCCCCCCCCTCCCGCTGCCCTCCGGTGCTTCTACCGACTCACCGCTACGATCAAAGCCAGGATTGTTGTTTTTTTTTTTGTTTTTTTTTCAGGCTTCCCAGCCTAGAGGTGAGATGTGGGGTCTTATTGACACCCCCCCCCCCATATCTCACTGTAAAGAGGACCTGTCATGCCATATTCCTATTACAAGGGATGTTTACGTTCCTTGTAATAGGTATAAAAGTGATCAAAAAAATGTTTAGGGCGGAAAAACATGTCAAACTAAAATAAATAAAGTAAAATGAAGAATAAAATATATATATTTTTTTAAAGCGCCCCTGTCCCCGTGAGCTCGCATACAGAAGCGAACGCATACGTAAGTCCCGCCCACATATGAAAACGGTTTTCAAACCACACATGTGAGGTATCTCTGCGAACGTTAGAGCGAGAGCAATCATTTTGGCCCTAGACCTCCTCTGTAACTCAAAACATGTAACCAGTAAAAATATTTAAAGCGTCGCCTATGGGGATTTTTTAAGTAGCGAAGTTTGGCGCCATTCCACGAGTGTGTGCAATTTTTAAGGGCGACATGTTAGGTATCTATTTACTCGGCGTAACTTCATCTTTCACATTATGCAAAAACATTGGGCTAACTTTACTGTTTTTTTTTTTTTTAAGCACAAAACATTTTTTTCCGTAAAAAACGCGTTAAAAAAATTGCTGCGCAAATATCGTGCGAGATAAAAAGTTGCAACAACCACCATTATATTCTCTAAGGTCTTTGCTAAAAAAACATATATAATGTTTTGGGGTTCTATGTAATTTTCTAGCAAATAAATGATGATTTTTACATGTAGGAGAGAAATGTCAGAATTGGCCTTGGTGCTCCAGAACGCCTGAAGGTGCTCCCTGCATGTTGGGCCTCTGTATGTGGCCACGCTGTGTAAAAGTCTCACACATGTGGTATCGCCATACTCGGGAGTAATAGCAGAATGTGTTTTGGGGTGTAATTTGTGGAATGCATATGCTGTGTGTGAGAAATAACCTGCTAATATGACAATTTTGTGAAGAAAAAAAAAAAGAGAAAAAAAAAATCTTGATTTTGCAAAGAATTGTGGGAAAAAATGACAACTTCAAAAAACTCACAATGCCTCTTTCTGAATACCTTGGAATGTCTTCTTTCCAAAAAGGGGTCATTTGGGGGGTATTTGTACTTTTCTGGCATGTTAGGGTCTCAAGAATTGAGATAGGCCGTCAGTACTTCAGGTGTGATCAATTTTCAGATATTGGCACCATAGCTTGTGGACTCTATAACTTTCACAAAGACCAAATATTATCCACCAATTTGTACTTATTTTTACCAAAGATATGTAGCAGTATAAATTTTGGCCAAAATTTATGAAGAAAAAATAGTAATTTGCAAAATTTTATAACAGAAACGAAAAAAAAAATCATTTTTTTACAAAATTTTCAGTCTTTTTTCTCTTATAGCGCAAAAAATAAAAAACCCAACAGTGATTAAATACCACCAAAAGAAAGCTCTATTTGTGTGAAAAAAAGGACAAAAATTTCATATGGGTACAGTGTTGTATGACTGAGTAATTGTCATTCAAAATGTGAGAGCACCGAAAGCTGAAAATTGGTCTGGTTATTAAGGGGGTTTAAGTGCCCAGTGGTCAAGTGGTTAACAACCATGACAGTTACTAGGCTTGTGCAATTCGTTTCGTAACGAATTGAAATTCGTCCGAATTTAGCAACTTTCGGACATTCGGAAGCATTCGAATTTCCGAACAAAGCAATTACGAATAAGACCGAATCCGAAATAAATTATACCGCAAATAGCGAATGCCCGAATGTCTTCGGCATAATTCGTTATGAAAAAGTTACGAATGTACGAATCCATACGAAGCACAATAACACTCACTCTGCTCTGCTCTCTGCTTCTCCCACACCGTGCTGAACTCCCTCTCAAAATGGTGTACAGGGGCGGAGGTTATAGCCGCATGTAAAAAACGAAAGTAAAATACGAGATTTCGAATCCATTCGAAGCACAATAACACTCTGCTCTGCTCTCTGCTTCTCCCTCACCGTGCTGAACCCTCTCAAAATGGTGTACAGGGGCGGAGCCTATAGCCGCATGTAAAAAACGAAAGTAAAATACGAGATTTCGAATCGTTACAAATAACCGCAATGTATTTAGAAAAGTACAAATCCATTCGAAGCACATTAGGCATAATAGGCAGCGTCGTTGTGAGAGAGACACGGAAAATTACGAATCAACGAACCCAAAAAAAGTTACGAAAGTAGGAGTTGTGTCCAGAATCAACGAAAAACAACGTACCCTACCGAAAGTACGAATTATAAAGCAACAAAAAATTCAACGAAAAATGTCGCTTGCAAAAATACGAATGAGTCCGAACACGAAAAATCCCGTCTAGCAAAATTACGAATGATTACGAATCAACAGGACCGGAAAGAAACGAACCGAAACGGAACGAATTTTTCCGTTGTGCACAAGTCTAACAGTTACTGCTTGTTAAGGATCAAATGATGGAGGGACGGTGCGGCTCTCCTTCTGGGAGGACGTTATATGACGGCGCCGCAGAATGGCCGATATCACGCGCCCGCAGGAGCACACAGCGCGGCGATCGTGGCTTCTGCGCCGTGTTGCTAGGACACGCAGCTGCGGCTCTTTAACCATGTGATCGGCTGTGTCCAATCACAGACAGTCACATGTAAACAAGGGAGTGCCGTGAATCAGCTCTCCTCGCCTCAGACTGGCACAGAGTGTGTGGCAAGGAGTGACGATCATTGGCATCTCCTCGCAGAGGAGACCTGGGCAGTTAATTAGGGCACTGATCACAGGAGAGCCCCAGTAGTGATAGCAGTGCCACCAATCAGTGCCCATCAGTGATGCCAGTCAGTTCCTCCCATCAGAGCCCATCAGTGCCCATCAGTGCTGCCCATCAGTGTTGCCTATCTGTGTCCACCAGTGCTGCCCATCAGTGCTGCCTATCTGTGCCAGCTATCAGTGCCCACCAGTGCTGCCCATCAGTGCCACCAATCAGTGCCCATAAGTGATGCCAGTCAGTTCCTCCCATCAGAGCCCATCAGTGTCCATCAGTGCTGCCCATCTGTGCCAGATATTAGTGCCCACCAGTGCTGCCCATCAGTGCCACCAATCAGTGCCCATAAGTGATGCCAGTTAGTTCCTCCCATCAGAGCCCATCAGGGTCCATCAGTGCTGCCCATCTGTGCCAGCTATCAGTGCCCACCAGTGCTGCCCATCAGTGCCACCAATCAGTGCCCATAAGTGATGCCAGTCAGTTCCTCCCATCAGAGCCCATCAGTGTCCATCAGTGCTGCCCATCTGTGCCAGATATTAGTGCCCACCAGTGCTGCCCATCAGTGTCACCAATCAGTGCCCATAAGTGATGCCAGTCAGTTCCTCCCATCAGAGCCCATCAGAGCCCATCTGTGCCACCAATCAGTGGCCATCAGTGCAGCACATTAGTGCCACCTAATCAGTTGCCCATAAGTGCCGCTTCATCAATGCCCATAAGTGAAGCCTCATCAGCGCCCATCCGTGAAGGAGAAAAATTACTTATTTACAAAATTTACTGACAAAAAATACGATTTTTTTTTTCCAAAATGTTATGTCTTTTTTTTTTGTAAAAAAAAAAAATTCCAGCAGTGATTAAATACCATCAGAAGAAAGCTCTATTTGTGTGAAGAAAAATATAATTTTTTTTTACATGGGTACATTGTTACATGACCGCGCAATTGTCATTCAAAGTGTGATTGGCCTGGGCAGGAAGGGGGTGAAAGTGCCCGGTATTGAAGGGGTTAACAACCAGCGATTTACAGCCTGTAATAAGGGGACCAGCAGTAAATTACTGCAGACTGTCGCTGATAAAATACTGCATGACTTTATAAAATAACTCCTGCGGTATTTTAGTAGCTTTTTTCTTTTTCTTTTAGTGAATGCTAAAAACGTTTTGAAAATCGCAGTGCGGTATCTTCCGCCCCGCCCCCGTAACTCGGATAAGATACCGCTTTGTGAATGGAGCCCATTAGCTGTACAAATGACTCTTTTTCATTTTTTCTTTGATACATTGAATAGGCTTTAGCGTTACGTCCCTGGAAATTGAAGCTTCCAGCTGAGCCTTCTCACACAGGTAAATAAATAATCAAATAGGAAACATGAGCAGTAAGAATGGGAAGGCTGGAAAGATTCCTCGGTGACCAATTTTTGAACAGGAGGGGGCGCTGCAGGACAGGATGGTTCTGGTTCGGATGCTTGGAATAGAATGGATGGGGATTTAACCTTTTTGGATGGAAAACAACATGAATGGAGATTCAGTATAAGGAATCTCGGCGACTCTGAACCGGCCATCATTATTGGCTTGTAGGACGCATAGACAGGAATCGGCCTCAGATAGTGAACGTGTTTCACGCCACATTTATTGTTGCAGCATTTGGTGTGCAAATATGTGACAGCAAAGATCATATGTCTGTGTGTTCTCCATACTGTACACATCTCTGGGAACGTCATGCTTCCAGCCAATCGGAGAGCTCTGACTCAGCAGGGGGCAGGTCAGTCCTCTGCAGATAGACCACTGCTTCCACACAGGGCCGCTGATTAGGGTGACCACATTTCCAAACTCTCATTCAGGGACACCCTCCCCTCCCAAAAATCAGCTTGTACCGTAACGAATCACAGCACAGTGATTGGACACAAGAGGCGGGATTTATGATTTCTCCAATCACAAGCAGGGGGCGGGGATTGTGCTCCTCCAGGCATTCCCAGCCAGGACAAGTACTGTCAGTGAGTAAAGCAGTGATGTGGCTGTGTCAGTTTCATTCCGGGACACTGTATTATCCTGGAATGAATGTGCAGTACAGCCAGTCCTGTTGTACCGGGGCCCAGGCCTATCAGCTCAACAGAGTGGGGTGGGGGGGGGCCCTTTACATTTCTGCAAAATAAAAAAACAAGCTTTCTAAAGCCCTGTAGAAGCAACAATCTCACTTTGATCAGATGCTTTGGAGGCAGTGGCAGGCGGTGGTAATTTTTTTTTGGGTGGGGGCGGCAAACAGTACCACAAACCTTCCCCCCCCCCCCCCAGTCGGTCGGTCGGGTGGATCTGGTGCACGTACCCCATCTATGGTGGGCAGCACTTCTCCCGGGCTTCACCGGCGGCTTCACCGGCGGCTTCCCTTGCTCGGCGGCGACGGCTTCCCCTTCCCCTGCTCTCCACCGGCATCGCGCCGGCTTCCGTTTCCTCTCTCCTCCTCGTCAGCCAATTGGGACTCTTCTCTTTCCGCCCAATCGGAAAACGGGTCTCGGACCTGCTTCTGATTGGCCGGATTGAGGATCAGTGTTTCAATGGGGAATATTCATTTGCTGTTGTAACACCTGGGTGGGCTCCTGGCGCAATGCCCTGCGCTCCGAGCCCATACTATTTTGAAGCCTATTAGAGCCCCTGGTACTGTAATGCACACGCCCGGCGTCCTGAAAGGGGCCGGAGTCATGAATAGGGGGTGGTGGTGTTCGGTCAAAATGGCGGCCGTGGATAGAAAGGGTGGCGCTTCGGCGCCCCTAATGGACAGGCTGCCACTGGCCAGAGGAGAGATCTGGGGTGTAATACACCCCAAATCTCCATAAAGAGGACCTGTCATGGTTTATGTTATTACATGTTCAAAGCCAGGTCAGGGAAGGGACCAGGGGCGGGGCTAAGAGGAGAGTCAAGGGTGGGTCAAAAGGGGGACCCCATCAGGTAGGCTGTACGGGGCCCCATCATTTCTAACAGCGGCCCGCTTCCACACAGAGAGCAAAAGTTCTTCTCAATAGCCTGCTGGGGGAGGGGGGGAGGCCTTTCTACTCAGGCTGTGGCTGCTTTCCAATGAAAAGGAACTGTAAGACTTTACAAACATTTGGCTTTGATTGGCCAGGAATGTATGCAGCTCATACAAGTTCAGATGGGCTTTTAATCTGACCTCCAGCCTTCCCTTCAGTCTTGCCCAATAAGCCTCTTCTTGGCTTGGGCACCTGGTTAGCCCAGGGGGGGGGGGGTGGCCTCTGCGTAAAGCGCGGCAAAGAACTTTTGCCCCTACAAATGACTTTCTTATAGCTGTCCTTTAACAGGGAGCCTGACAATGCACTCACATCACCACTAGGGGGAGCACCACACATCTCTATATGAAATATAATTAAAAAAATACGAAACTGCAAGCAAAAGGACTACCAGAAAACCGGCGACGGTTCCACTTTAAGGTTTGTTTAAAAAAAATAAAATAATTCGGTCTCTACCTGAATCTCACCACGTCTCGATGGAAGAACAAACACTCGGGATTAGACAACATCCCCTCTGAAGAGTACCTAATGCGAGCGTCGCATGAAGTGGTGAACAATTAACACGTCGCTCGGAGTGTAAACACACATTATGCTAATCGCGTGACGACCACTTCAGATGTCTTTATAATATTCGACCAAATAAACACGGCGGCAATTCTCACCTGTTGTTTGCGGAGCGCTCTCCCTATACAGGCGGCGCTTGATTGCTGCGTGAATAATTATGCAGATTTCGTTGTTGGGTGTTTTTTTTTTGTGTTAATTGTGCCGTTGGGTCAGAAATGAACCGATCCGCTCGTTTCTTCATTGTCAGTCATTTCTGTTTATCGCAATTGCTGCATACGGAGCGCTCAACTTCCAGGGTATGTAAATATTTTCTTCATATTATTTCTATACATATAATTGTTAATTATTCAATGATAACAATCATACCCATCCTATCCTTACCCACAATGCTCTTATTCCCAGAGGCGTAAGTAGAACCTTCAGGGCCCAGTGCAAGAAACCATGAAGGACCCCACTAGCCTTGGGCCCTTTCCTCGGTTCTTAAGGCCCTTTCCTCGGTTCTCAAGGCCCTTTCCTCGGTTCTCAAGGTCCTTTCCTCGGTTCTCAAGGTCCTTTCCTCGGTTCTCAAGGCTCTTTCCTCGGTTCTCAAGGCCCTTTCCTCGGTTCTCAAGGCCCTTTCCTCGGTTCTCAAGGTCCTTTCCTCAGTTCTCAAGGCCCTTTCCTCGGTTCTCAAGGTCCTTTCCTCGGTTCTCAAGGCCCTTTCCTCGGTTCTCAAGGTCCTTTCCTCAGTTCTCAAGGCCCTTTCCTCGGTTCTCAAGGCCCTTTCCTCGGTTCTCAAGGTCCTTTCCTCGGTTCTCAAGGTCCTTTCCTCGGTTCTCAAGGCCCTTTCCTCGGTTCTCAAGGCCCTTTCCTCAGTTCTCAAGGCCCTTTCCTCGGTTCTCAAGGCCCTTTCCTCGGTTCTCAAGGCCCTTTCCTCGGTTCTCAAGGTCCTTTCCTCGGTTCTCAAGGTCCTTTCCTCGGTTCTCAAGGCCCTTTCCTCGGTTCTCAAGGCCCTTTCCTCGGTTCTCAAGGTTCTTTCCTCGGTTCTCAAGGCCCTTTCCTCGGTTGAAGAAAAGAAATTACCGCTGACAAGCTGCTGTGTCCATGTGATACTCCCGCCCCACTCTGAATGCAAACAGGTGCTGGCTCTGCACAATGTAGGTGATAGGGAAAAAAAGATTTTCTGGACGGCCACACTCTGCAAAAGTTGCTGGTTTATTTAATAAAATCCATGGAATACAACAAAAACACCCCAAAAAAATATAACACAGAAGTTAGCTAACGCGTTTCACATCATGGGATGCTTACTCATAGCCCTTTCCTCAGTTCTCAAGGTCCTTTCCTCAGTTCTCAAGGCCCTTTCCTCGGTTCTCAAGGCCCTTTCCTCGGTTCTCAAGGTCCTTTCCTCGGTTCTCAAGGTCCTTTCCTCGGTTCTCAAGGCCCTTTCCTCGGTTCTCAAGGCCCTTTCTTCAGTTCTCAAGGCCCTTTCCTCGGTTCTCAAGGCCCTTTCCTCGGTTCTCAAGGCCCTTTCCTCGGTTCTCAAGGTCCTTTCCTCGGTTCTCAAGGTCCTTTCCTCGGTTCTCAAGGCCCTTTCCTCGGTTCTCAAGGCCCTTTCCTCGGTTCTCAAGGCCCTTTCCTCGGTTCTCAAGGTTCTTTCCTCGGTTCTCAAGGCCCTTTCCTCGGTTGAAGAAAAGAAATTACCGCTGACAAGCTGCTGTGTCCATGTGATACTCCCGCCCCACTCTGAATGCAAACAGGTGCTGGCTCTGCACAATGTAGGTGATAGGGAAAAAAAGATTTTCTGGACGGCCGCACTCTGCAAAAGTTGCTGGTTTATTTAATAAAATCCATGGAATACAACAAAAACACCCCAAAAAAATATAACACAGAAGTTAGCTAACGCGTTTCACATCATGGGATGCTTACTCATAGCCCTTTCCTCGGTTCTCAAGGTCCTTTCCTCAGTTCTCAAGGCCCTTTCCTCGGTTCTCAAGGCCCTTTCCTCGGTTCTCAAGGTCCTTTCCTCGGTTCTCAAGGTCCTTTCCTCGGTTCTCAAGGCCCTTTCCTCGGTTCTCAAGGCCCTTTCTTCAGTTCTCAAGGCCCTTTCCTCGGTTCTCAAGGCCCTTTCCTCGGTTCTCAAGGCCCTTTCCTCGGTTCTCAAGGTCCTTTCCTCGGTTCTCAAGGTCCTTTCCTCGGTTCTCAAGGCCCTTTCCTCGGTTCTCAAGGCCCTTTCCTCGGTTCTCAAGGCCCTTTCCTCGGTTCTCAAGGTTCTTTCCTCGGTTCTCAAGGCCCTTTCCTCGGTTGAAGAAAAGAAATTACCGCTGACAAGCTGCTGTGTCCATGTGATACTCCCGCCCCACTCTGAATGCAAACAGGTGCTGGCTCTGCACAATGTAGGTGATAGGGAAAAAAAGATTTTCTGGACGGCCGCACTCTGCAAAAGTTGCTGGTTTATTTAATAAAATCCATGGAATACAACAAAAACACCCCAAAAAAATATAACACAGAAGTTAGCTAACGCGTTTCACATCATGGGATGCTTACTCATAGCCCTTTCCTCGGTTCTCAAGGTCCTTTCCTCGGTTCTCAAGGCCCTTTCTTCAGTTCTCAAGGCCCTTTCCTCGGTTCTCAAGGCCCTTTCCTCGGTTCTCAAGGCCCTTTCCTCGGTTCTCAAGGTCCTTTCCTCGGTTCTCAAGGTCCTTTCCTCGGTTCTCAAGGCCCTTTCCTCGGTTCTCAAGGCCCTTTCCTCGGTTCTCAAGGCCCTTTCCTCGGTTCTCAAGGTTCTTTCCTCGGTTCTCAAGGCCCTTTCCTCGGTTGAAGAAAAGAAATTACCGCTGACAAGCTGCTGTGTCCATGTGATACTCCCGCCCCACTCTGAATGCAAACAGGTGCTGGCTCTGCACAATGTAGGTGATAGGGAAAAAAAGATTTTCTGGACGGCCGCACTCTGCAAAAGTTGCTGGTTTATTTAATAAAATCCATGGAATACAACAAAAACACCCCAAAAAAATATAACACAGAAGTTAGCTAACGCGTTTCACATCATGGGATGCTTACTCATAGCCCTTTCCTCGGTTCTCAAGGTCCTTTCCTCAGTTCTCAAGGCCCTTTCCTCGGTTCTCAAGGTCCTTTCCTCGGTTCTCAAGGCCCTTTCCTCGGTTCTCAAGGTTCTTTCCTCGGGTCTCAAGGCCCTTCCAGGCCCTAAGACCCTCCAGGGCGATTTGATTAACTTCTTTTGGAACTATAATGCCTCGTACACACGACTGGGATTCCCAACGGGAAAACTGCGATGAGAGCTTTTGGCTGGGAATCCCGGCCGTGTGTATGCTCCATCGCAGTTTTTCCAACAGGAAAACTGCCAAAATCGGCCGGCTAAAAAAAAAGAACCAGCTCTCTTTTTTCCCGGCGCGATTCCCGACTGACTTTTTCCCGGCGGAAAACCCGGCCGTGTGTAGCAGAAAAGGGCCATTTTTGGCCGTTTTTCTGTGAGGAAAAACTCAGATGGAGCATACACACGGTTGGGATTCCCGAGGAAAAGCTCTCATCTGAGTTTTCCCAGCGAAAAACCGATCGTCTGTACGGGGGAAAAGTAGAGAGCAGGTTCTCGGTTTTCCCCTCGGGATTTCCGACGGATCTTTTCCTGTTGGGAATCCCAGTCGTGTGTACTAGGCATAAGAGACACCGGATCGCTAGGCCAATCCTCTACGCCCCTCGTGGCCAAGGCGGCCTTCCCAAACGTAGCCAAGTATTACCTAGTGACCCACTTGCACTCTCTAGCCTCTTTGTATACTCTTCATGCATACAACCGATAGGCAGAAGTTGAGAAGCTGTGGTTGGCCCCCATCCTTCTGAACTCTATGCTATGGAGTACGGATGTATCGCTTAGTGCGTTGTGACTGTTAGGACCGATGTCGCTTTTGCGGACGCTCTGGCGACGCGCTAAATGGCTATACCCACTCGCCGCCACCGCCTCCCTGGTAACTTCATTTCTGTTTACACCTAATGTCCCGGACAGTTTGACCTCACAGATGTCCGACTTTTGGATGGAAAGGGCCTTTTTCACTACGGTCAATTGGTGGATACCAGAACTAGAATCTTGCGGTCCTTCCTGGATCTGAGGGACGCTTATGACTTGCCCAGACAGGCTTTCTTTAGCTACTTACAAATCCGACACTTCGCACACTCCTTGGTAACAAACCTCCAATTTTCCCTTCTAACTGAGTTCGAGAAAATCTGCTTGGAGGGCCCATCCCCTAATGCCCTGTACACACGGTCGGAATTTCTGACGGAAAAAGTCCGGTCGGAAATAGAGATAGAGATAGAGAACATGTTCTCTATTTTTCCTTTTTTACTTAGAAAGAGAACATGTTCTCTATTTTTCCGACAGACAAAAATTTATATTGGAAAATCCTTTCGTCTGTATGCAATTCCGACGCACTAAAAACCACGCATGCTCAGATTTAAGTCGACGCATGCTCGGAAGCATTGAACTTCATTTTTCTCGGCTCGTCGGTGTGTTGTACGTCACCGCGTTCTTGGCGGTCGGAATTTGGTGTGACCGTGTGTATGCAAGCCAAGCTTGAGCAGAATTCCGTTGGAAAAACCATCCGATTTTTTTTCCAACGGAAAATCCGACCGTGTGTACGAGGCATAAGGGTATGATTTTGCATACCTACCAGCTCCTAATCACAGATCTATCGCTGTCCGGGCCTCAGCATGCCTGTATGCATAAGTGGGAGCGGGCCTTGGGTGAGGATTTGCCTCTGAAGATGTGGCAACCTATTAGGTCTAAGAGCTCTATTTGTACAATGTACAAAGAGAACCAATAAAAGATTCTATTTCATTGGTACCAAACCCGGACCTGCTCCATTGCATACTGTATATCCCTCTGCAGACCGCTGGTGTTGGCGCTGTGGCAATGACATAGGGACGCTATATCATATCTGTTGGTCCTGTCCTCTGATCGTCCCCTATTGGCGGACCGTGCACTCCTTACTCCATTCCATCTTTGCTTCCTGGGTGCCGTTCAATCCTAAAACGTTCCTCTTGGGCGTCCCACCTTCCTCCTTTTCCAAATTGTCTAAAAAACTCCTTGCTTGGGTGTTGACTGCTGCACAATGCTTGGTTGTCCTGAAATAGAAAAAATGGCAACCCCCCCCCCCCCCTCCTTGTTTGACCTGCATTCCAGGATCAGAGATGTGAAACGGATGGAATATCTGACCGCCTCTTTAAATAATTTCCTTGATACACATAACCAGGTCTGGGAGATGTGGGACCTGTTGGAGGCCCCTATATCCTGATGATTCCCTGATTTGGGGGAGGAGGTCTGTAGATGGTGACCCCCGATTTCGGAGGGGTTCTGTTGTTGGTGGATGTCCCTTACTACTCTCTTCTCTCTTTATTAATATTATTATTATTATACATGTAGCGCACAGACCCCCTTTACCTGCCTTATTCGGCTCCTCGCAGGAAGAAAGGGCACACCGCACCACAAGCCCGTACCCTCCTATGTGAAGAGGTTGAGCGGTGTTGTTGTTGGGTCTTCCACAGTCAGACAACCAGAAAATGTCTCTCACCTCTGTGAATAACAGAGATAAGTCCTTGTTTCCCCCAGTAACTGAAATGTCCACACTCGCTGCAACTCCAACACAGAGTTTATTTTCTCCTTTAGTAAAACAACAGTCTCTGATAGGAAAGAGGTTGAAGTGAAGACAGGACAGCATAAGATATGGGAGAGGTCCAGGCACAATCTCAATCACTTCACTGTTCGGCTTCTCGAACAAACTCAGACCCAAATGGATAGTCTACTTAAGACAAGACTAGCAGCCAAATGACACTCCAACTCTACCCATGGCCTCTGCCACAGACCTGGTGAACTCGGTCTCTGCCACAGACCTGGTGAACTCGGTCTCTGCCACAGACCTGGTGAACTCGGTCTCTGCCACAGACCTGGTGAACTCGGTCTCTGCCACAGACCTGGTGAACTTGACCTCCGTTTAGGGAGAAGACGTCCCTCCGGAGAGTTACCGGGACCCTTCCTTCACTGTGACTTCTGCACCAGTCCCTCGGAACGGTTCCTCCCCCGGCCTCCTCTTCCAAGATACGGGTCCCCTCGCAAGGCGGCACCCTGAGACTCCTCAATCCCCGATAGGCTCCAGCCGAAGGTGCTGGGCCCAGGCCTCCGCCGCAGCCCCGGGACTAAAGGTGCCTGGGACTGATCGACCGACCACGAACTGCAGACCCGCCCCTGGGCTAAGGGTGCCCAGGGCGGACAGGAACAAGAACCCCGAACAGGCAGCATCTGCCCCTTTTATATCCTCTCCCTGCATGCCCAGAAGGTAGACCACACCCACTGTGAGGCTGCCGAGAGGGGACACACAAGGCACAGCACTGTATCAGCGGTTCAACCCTGGCCTACTATGGCAGCGCCACCTGCAGCCCACAGGGAACTGTACACCAATACTCCACCTGTGGACCAAAATGGTTTCAAGAACTCTAACAATTAGGGTGTTTGGGTATAACTACCACCCAAACACTTCCCCTAAATTTAAGACCCCGCTACATACAGGATTTATATAGCGCCAACAGTTTGCACAGCGCTTTACATCAGGGAAGACAGTACACTCACAATACAATTCAATACAGAAGGGATCAGAGGGCCCGGCTCGTTAGAGCTTACAGTCTAGAAAGGAGGGTCACGTGGAACAAAGGGTAGTGGCTGTGGGGGAGGATCAGATGGACAAAAATGAAAATACAGTTGTTAGGTGTGGGTAGGAGAGGCTTCTCTGAAGAGGAGGGTTTTCAGGGATCCTCTAAAAGCTAATAGAGAAGGGGATAGATGGACAGATTGGGGTAAGGAGTTCCATAGGCTTGGAGAAGCTCTGGAAAAGTCCTGGAGACGAGCATGGGAGGAGGTGATGAGAGAGCTAGAGAGCAGGAGGCCTTGAGAAGAACGAAGAGAATGATTAGGTTGGTATTTAGAGACTAGGTCAGTGATGTAGCTGGGGGCAGTGTTGTGGACGGCTTTGTAGGTAGTTGTTAGTATTTTGAATTGAATTTGTTGGGTGAGCGGAAGCCAGTGGAGGGATTGGCAGAGAGGAGTAGCAGAGACAGAGCGGTTGGTAAGGTGGATGAGTCTGGCAGCAGCATTCATGATGGACTGAAGGGGGGGATAGAGTATGCAGAGGTAAGCCAATGAGGAGGGAGTTGCAGTAATCAAGGCGAGAGATGACCGGGGAGTGAATTAGGAGATTTGTTGTGTCATTGGTTAGAAAGGGGCGTATTTTGGAGATGTCGCTCTCTCTTACCCTCTTGGTTTTTCCTAGTCTGATTAATCCACTGCCCTTCTTCTTTATCAGCCTACAAGTACTTGTGCAGTTTAGACGTAGCTGATACACCGATGTTCTGAGCCGTAATCAGTCGATTTGATGTTAATATACAATTTTATTGAATATTTGACCTACTTGCCTTAATCAAGGAAAAATCAATAAAACTGTTCGTTTTTCAAAAATAACAAACACATACACACATATATATATATATAGCCTTTTAAAAAATCAGCAGTACAGTACCTTCAATCACATAGCGGGGTACTGCACTGCAGGGGGAGGCAGAGAGCACAGCACTCGGGAAGACTCCTCTCCCCTCTTTGCTTTCTCTATGATGAGTGTCTACGCTGCCTGACCGAGCTCCCAATGACGATGCAGTTCGGCATTCTCTATCAGCCGCACTGACCCCCACCCCCCCCCCCCAACCCCCAGAGCTGAGACGGGGGTCACCATTGCGACCCCTGTAGCTACACCACTGCTCATTCCACCTGGCTTGGTCTGGCCACTTTTTTTCTGGTGCTATACTGTTTCATAATACAGTTGTGCTCAGAAGTTTGCCCCCCCCCCTACTTGGTAATATATAGGATGGACCAAAAAAAAAGAGAGTGAGTCGACAAAACCCACTTCTTTTATTTCTTATAGGATTCCTATTCAACTGTAACGTGGCAACAATTAAACCATTGAAATGACACCCCTTGTTCAGAAGTCTGCACCCCCTTCGTTCCGCCTAATACAATGTATTGCCCCCTTTAGCATCAATGACAGCGGTCAGTCGTCTGTAATAGTTGTCTATGAGGTCCCGAATTCTTGCAGGTGGTGGAGCTGCCCATTCATCTTGTCACAATGCCTCCAAGTCATGCAAAGTCTTTGGTGGTCTTGCATGAAGCGCATGTTTGAGATCTCCCCGGAGCGACTCGATGATATGAAGGTCAGGAGACTGTGATGGCCACGCCAACCTTCACCCTTTTCTGCTGTAACCACTGGAGGGTCAGCTTGGCCTTGTGCTTTGGGTCATTGTCGTGCTGGAAAGTCTTAAAAGTGTCCCATGCGTAGAATTGCTGCAGAAGAATGCCAATTGTCTGTCCCCTCTGCCTCCGTGCCTTTAGGGCTCACTCCCACCCCCCAAAATCATTGAGTCACCACCATGCTTCACAGTGTGGATGGTATTCTTGTCGCTCTTGACCTCTCTCTAAACATAATGCTTATGGTTGTGACCATAAAGCTCTATTTTTTTCCCGTCACTCCAGATTACTCTACCAGAAGCTGGGAGGTGTGTCAAGGTGTTGTCGGCCATATTGTAACCAGGCTGTTTGTGGCATTGACGCAGCAATGACTTCTTTCTGGCAATTCAACCGTGCAGATCATTTTTGTTCAAGTATCGTCGTATCGTGCTCCTGGAAACAACCACATCATCTTTTTCCAGAGCATCCTGTACTTCTCCTGAGGTGACCTGTGGGGGGTTTTCTTTGTATCCCGAACAATTCTTCTGGCAGTTGTGGCTGAAATCTTTCTTGGTCTACCTGACCTTGGCTTGGTATTAAGAGATCACTGAATTATCCACTTCTTACTAAGTGATTGAACAGTACTGACTGGCATATTCAAGGCTTTGGAAGACTTTTTTATATCCTTTTCCATCTTTATAAAGTCCCATTACCTTGTAACGCAGGTCTTTTGACAGTTCTTTTCTACCTCCTCATGGCTCAGTGTCTTGCCTGCTCAGTGCATCCATGTGAGAGCGAAAAAACTCATTGACTCTTTATACACAGACACTGATTGCAATGTAAAAAGTCACAGATGTGGGAAATTTCCCTTTAATTGCCAATGTAACCTTTGTGTGTCTGTACCAAGGCCAAACATTCCGGGGGGGGGGGGGGCTCTTCATCTGGGGGATTTCTGTTATCATTAGGATTTAAAAAGTAAATTATGTCATAATAAATAGCTTCATATCATCACTATCCGAAAATAAAAGTAATTGTAAAGTCTGATCACTGTGAGAGGGGAGACTGAGGAAATGCCTCCTCCTCCTTCTACAAAGTTACAATGTACAGTCTGATCACTGTGAGAGGGGAGACTGAGGAAATGCCTCCTCCTCCTTCTACAAAGCTACAATGTACAGTCTGATCACTGGGGGAGGGGAGACTGAGGAAATTCCTCCTCCCACTTCTACAAAGTTACAATGTACAGTCTGATCACTGGGGGAGGGGAGACTGAGGAAATGCCTCCTTCTACAAAGTTACAATGTACAGTCTGATCACTGGGGGAGGGGAGACGGAGGAAATGCCTCCTCCTCCTTCTACAAAGTTACAATGTACCGCCTGATCACTGGGGGAGGGGAGACTGAGGAAATGCTTCCTCCTACCTGCAGCAGACTGATGACATAATCTCAGCCTGGGCAAAGTCACCAAACTGAAGACCAAGAATGGCTTTTTAATGATAAAAAAGGTCTTCATTAATTAATAAAGATATTTTCTTCTGCACCCCATCCCCCACCCCAGGCCTAAACCCTCCCCCTTCTGGAAATGCCCCTATTGCTGTATATTGTGACACTGTCGGGGGATTTATTCATGCAGACGTGTGAAGTTGGTGACAGGTCCTCTTTCTGTACTCAACAATCCCATTGTAGTTTATTTTCTAATTAAGTCTAATTAAATGAAGATTTTTCTTTCTCAGCCGCCGCGATTAATAAACAAACGGAAATCATTTCTATTCATGATAAGTCCATTACTAAAACAAACACAATATTGTTTTGAAGGGCAATAAAATTCCCTGTAAATCGGATTTAACAAAATAGCCGGAGAACGTCCTCCATTATTCTCTAATCCTTGCCGACGTGCGTTCTTCTCCAGCCCACCCGGCTTAAAGCGAAACTCCGGCTCTCCCCTTCAGTCTTGCACAGGTGTACCGGCTCCTCCCCTTCAGTATTGCACAGGTGTACCGGCTCCTCCCCTTCAGTCTTGCACAGGTGTACCGGCTCCTCCCCTTTTAGTCTTGCACAGGTGTACCGGCTCCTCCCCTTTTAGTCTTGCATAGGTGTACTTGCTCCTTCCCTTCAGTCTTGCACAGGTGTACCGGCTCCTCCCCTTCAGTCTTGTACAGGTGTACTGGCTCCTCCCCTTTAGTCTTGCACAGGCGTACCGGCTCCTCCCCTTCAGTCTTGTACAGGTGTACCGGCTCCTCCCCTTTTAGTCTTGCACAGGCGTACCGGCTCCTCCCCTTCAGTCTTGTACAGGTGTACCGGCTCCTCCCCTTTCAGTCTTGCACAGGTGTACTTGCTCCTCCTCTTCAGTCTTGCACAGGTGTACCGGCTCCTCCCCTTCAGTCTTGCACAGGTGTACTTGCTCCTCCTCTTCAGTCTTGCACAGGTGTACTTGCTCCTCTCCGGGACTGAAATAATGGCTTCCTCTGCTAGAGATGGGCTGAAAACACCCCCACCCCGGTTCAGTTTGTGGCAGTACTCTCGAACATCGCTAAAGTTCAGACCTGAACTCCAACCCCCATTAAAGTCAAAAAAACTTTTAAGACATACAGTTTTTTTCAGGAGCAGTGATTTTAATGATGCTTAAAGTGAAGCAAAAATTAAAAATGTATTTAACTATCGTGTCTTAGGGGTCCCCTTAGTCTGCCTGTAAAGTGGCGCATCTGTACCATGTAAAGAACCTGCTGCAGCAAAACTGACATATATAAAGAAAAAAAAATACCTTTAAATTGCTGGCAAAACAAAAATGTTAAAAAACGGAGTGCCCTCCCCCCCCCCCCCAATCCATACCAGGCCCTGCAGGTCTCATGTAGACTTTAAGGGGAACCTCACGCCAAAATGTTCCAAAAATGGCGTAGGGGTCCCCCCCAGAATCCATACCAGACCCTTATCCAAGCAAGCAGCCTGGCAGGTCAGGAAAAGGGGCGACAAGTGAGCCCCCCCTGCCCAAAAGCACCTCCCCATGTTAAGGGTATGTGGCCTGGTATCATATAGGAGGGGGGCACTCGCCTGCCTCCCCCTTTCCTGACCTGCCGTGCTGCATGTTTGGATAAGGGTCTGGTATGGATTTTCAGGGGACCCCAAACGTTATTATTTTCCGTTTTTTTCTTTTCATTTTTTTTTATATTGCCGGAAATATTTTTTTTTATTCAGCTGTCAGTGGGGAAGCCCGTTTACAGCTGATGACTCATGAGAAAAGAGCATTGGCGGGACTTTAAATGAGGCAGGGACCTAGTCATGCCTCCATCCCTATTAGTTGAGAAAAGGAGAGGTAGCAAAATGGGACTTTAAATGAGTCACGCAGTCAATACGAATAATTGATAATTGGCATTTGTTACATGCCAGATTTGAACAATAATACATAAACCAGATTATTATCACAGTATTTGGTCTGTATACATACATATAAAGCATGAATAACATATATCCATAGGGAAGGATCATGGGTATAACACCTCTTAACTTCCCATAATTTGGAATAGATACCAAGATACACAAACAATAAATGTATTGATTATACAAAGTACATGATTAGAATTAAAAATAATAAAAAATCGAGTTAAACATGGTAGATACATAATCTCGACGCGTTTCATTGAATTGTATACATTCTTCAGGAGCAAACATGTGTATATCTGTAATAAAATATAAAATATATAATATAAAGAATCCTTAAACAGCTGTCCCAAGAAAACAGACCAACAGGGGGGGAGAAAAATATCCCCCATTTGAGATGATATACTCACAAAATCGCTGTGTATAGAAAGTGCAAAACAAAAGGCTGGAAACCCCCTTTAAAAGGGGCATCTTCTCCGGGAGCTGTGGTTGTGAGAACCGTATGCATTGCCCATGCAAGGTGACACCAAAAGGACGCATAATCCCCAGTGTTCTGTTCACCAAACTTCTATTCTGATTATCTGTATCTGTGTTGTTTAAAATAAGACAATCATATGTGGAGTGCAGGCTCCATCTAGCGTTCTTTTTTGGTATTGCTGGTATTGCTGCACACTGTGTGTGTAGTTAAGGAAGTTGTTAGTAAGCAGGGAATTCTGGGTAGAACCTTCACAGGAAGTGAAGCAGCCACCATTTTTTGAGAAGACACTGCAGGAAGCAGGACATGTCTTGCTCAATCTATCACCATCACCCCTTAGAGAACTTAAAAAGTATGTTTTTACTATCTCATCTTGTATTGTATATCGTTGTTTCTGCAATGCATGCTGTGTTGTATGCAGTAGTGTACTTATTGAGGTCTATTTCTGTTATTCTGTATTTTCACCTGGCTTGTTCTAATAAAACTGAGATCAAAGAAATATGGTATCTGAAGTTTTTGGGACAAGAAGGTTTAGCTTTATGACCTTGAGACAGAACACCCAGCAAGACGGTCTCCAGAATGTGACAGGGAATGTGTTGTATGGTTGTCTTGAGGGACTGCCAAATATAAAATAAATAAATGTAATTAATGTGTAGCAAACAACCCTATTGGTTAAGATAACAGGGATACTAGATGTGATGCGATAATGTGTAGAACCCCAATCAAGGGGATAGGGAAATGAAAATAATTATCAATTGGTGCTAACAGATCAACCATTCAAAACGATGTGAATGAAGACCCTCTAGGAGCCTGTGTCCGCGGGTAACATGGGGCTGAAGTTACCTGGTGGGGAAACCTTGGGAGTGGTAAATGAAGGGTGGTGGTCCGGAAATGCCTGCAGGACAGATCTGCCGCCCCAGGTGACAAAGACTCATCTTTTGTTAGGAACGCTGTGGCTGCCTCCAGGGCCCCGCTCCTTAGCAAGCAGCTATGCATTATGCAGCGCGCAGTGCATTGTGGGGCGTTCGGCGGGCGACTATCCCGCCAAACGCCCCGCAAATTCAGATGATTTGATTTCTGTCAGTCATGGAGGCTCAGCATCACATGTGGGCGATATCTTGGGTAGTCTGCATAGAAAAATTGCCACAACTAAGCGTTAAAAAACATCTATTGTTTGTGTATAACGGCTTATTACTGTCAGACGGGGGTCATGGAATCTCTCGATGTATTATTTTTTGTTACCAGAATCTGAGTTTTATACTATTGCTGTCCAGCATACCTCAATAATTACAGGGGACTCACAGCTCCCCCTTCATTGGGGATTCCAGTGCTTTAGCCCTGATGAAGGAGAGCTGTGAGTCCCCTGAAACGTGTTGGTTATATCCTGTGACCTGTTGTCTAGATCAGGGGTCTCCAAACTTTCTAGGCCAAGAGCCAACTCACTGTCCTTCAGGCTTTACAGGGGCAGGACTGTTGCCAGGGAATAGAAATTGCCCCATCATTGGTGTCAGTGAGAGGAATTGTGTCCCGTCATTGGTATCAGTGGGGGAAATAGTGTCCCATCATTAGTGTCAGTGGGAGGAATAGTGTCCCATCATTGGTGTCAGTGGGAGGAATAGTGCCCCATCACTGGTGTCAGTGGGAGGAATAGTGCCCCATCATTGGTGTCAGTGGGAGGAATAGTGCCCCATCATTGGTGTTAGTGGGAGGAATAGTGCCCCATCACTGGTGTCAGTGGGAGGAATAGTGCCCCATCACTGGTGTCAGTGGGAGGAATAGTGCCCCATCATTAGTGTCAGTGGGAGGAATAGTGTCCCATCATTGGTGTCAGTGGGAGGAATAGTGCCCCATCACTGGTGTCAGTGGGAGGAATAGTGCCCCATCATTAGTGTCAGTGGGAGGAATAGTGTCCCATCATTGGTGTCAGTGGGAGGAATAGTGTCCTATCACTGGTGACAGTAGGAGGAATAGTGCCCCATCACTGGTGTCAGTGGGAGGAATAGTGTCCTATCACTGGTCACAGTAGGAGGAATAGTGTCCCATCCCTGGTGTCAGTGGGAGGAATAGTGCCCCATCCCTGGTGTCAGTGGGAGGAATAGTGCCCCATCATTGGTGTCAGTGGGGGGAATAGTGCCCCATCATTGGTGTTAGTGGGAGGAATAGTGCCCCATCACTGGTGTCAGTGGGGGGAATAGTGCCCCATCATTGGTGTCAGTGGGAGGAATAGTGCCCCATCATTGGTGTCAGTGGGAGGAATAGTGCCCCATCATTGGTGTCAGTTGGCTTTAAGAATTATACATTAGGTTATTTTTCACCTATTAGCGGATATGATGCTCCACCAACATGTCTTTCATGCCTCCTATAGGAGACGATGGGAATAGTTGTATATAACCTTTAGGGGCATTTATTTTGGAATAGGGAACTTAGGAGAAGGGGAGGAGCTACAAATATTGTCCAGTGGTATGTGTAGTCAGTGCTTCCTATTGGCTGAGAAAAGCATTTTGGAGACGGGAAAAATACTTTTTGCCTTGACCTACACCTCAGTGTCACCTTTCCCAATGCTTTTTGCCAAAATTCTAAAATTTTGCCAAAATTTCTAGATTTGTGCAGAAATTTTGATGAACTGTAAACTCCCGATTTGACTCGCCCCAAAGAAGACGAATATTGTCCTGGACCTTGATTATAAAACCGATGAAGTATTTGCGTCACGTGCAGTCCTGCCAGCGGGTGGTGGAGTCCCGAAAACCTCGCCCACCTCATTGAAGAAGTCAACTATCTGTAGCTCAGAAAACAAAAGGATGGGCGGGCGGTGAGATTGGCGCGGGCGGTGAGATTGGCGCGAGCGGTGAGATTGGCGCGGGTGGTGAGATTGGCATGGGCGGTGAGATTGGTGTGGGCGGTGAGATTGGCGCAGGCGGTGAGATTGGCGTGGGCGGTGAGATTGGCGCGGGCGGTGAGTATGGCCTTGGGCGGTGAGATTTGCATGGGCGGTGAGATTGGCGTGGGCGGTGAGATTGGTGTGGGCGGTGAGATTGGCGTGGGCGGTTGAGATTGGCGTGGGCGGTGAGATTGGCACGGGCGGTGAGATTGGCGCGGGCGGTGAGATTGGCGCGGGTGGTGAGATTGGCGTGGGCGGTGAGATTGGCGTGGGCGGTGAGATTGGTGCGGACGCTGAGATTGGCCTTGGGCGGTGAGATTTGCATGGGCGGTGAGATTGGCGCAGGCGGTGAGATCGGCGCAGGCGGTGAGATCGGCGCGGGCGGTGAGATTGGCGTGGGCGGTGAGATTGGCGCGGGCGGTGAGATTTGAGTGGGCGGTGAGATTGGCGTGGGCGGTGAGATTGGTGTGGGCGCTGAGATTGGCGCGGGCGGTGAGATTGGTGCGGGCGGTGAGATTGGCGCGGGCGGTGAGATTTGCATGGGCGGTGAGATTGGCGCGGGTGGTGAGATTGGCGCGGGCGGTGAGATTCGCGTGGGCGGTGAGATTGGCGCGGGTGGTGAGATTGGCGCGAGCGGAGAGATTGGTGTGGGCGGTGAGATTTGCGTGGGCGGTGAGATTGGCGCGCTTGTCTCGGAGAGCTCGCACCTGCCAGGCCTAACTTGCCGATTTATTATCAGATGTTTTTTTGCAGTAACGTTCTCGCCGCCGTAGAAGAATCCCATCCAGACAAATGAGCGCCACGTGCCGCTCTCTCTCCGCTTTAATGGACGCCGTAATTGTGTATTCACTCACCAAAGAAAAAAAAACACTTGTCGTCCCCCCTGATTAAGAGCGCCGAAAGCAACCGCTTATTATTTACAAAGACAAAAAAAAAAACCCTCAGCTCGCTGACGCCGTATAATTTTCGGCTAATAAAGTGTTTCGTTTAGACGCAGGGGATCATTAGCTGCGCGCCGCGATATGTTTAGAGGAGTGGATGGCAAATTTGTGAACAATGGAGGGGAAAAAAAGCGTTACGGATCTTTTTCTGGGACTTTTGTTAGGACTCCATTGTACTTTCTGCACTGCGGTTGTTTTTCTCTGATTTTGTGGCCTGTTCTGTATAAAGTCTTTTCAAACCGCGTCACGTAGCACACCGCCAAAGACCTCAAGGCCGTCATGGTGAAGCATGGTGCCAGATATATTCTATAGACACTCACCGACCACTTTATTAGCTACGTCTGTTCAATTGCTTGGTAAGACAGATTTCTAATCAGCCAATCACATGGCAGCAACTCAATGCATGTAGGCATCTAGACGTGGTGAAGACGACATGCTGAAGTTCAAACCGAGCATCAGAATGGGGAAGAAAAGAGATTGAAGTGACTTTGAACGTGGCGTGGTAGTTGTTGGTGGCAGGCGGGCTGGTCTGAGAATTTCTGGGATTTTCACACACAACCATCTCTCAGGATTACAGAGAATGGTGGGAAAAAGAGAAAATATCCAGTGAGCAGCAGTTGTGTGGAGGAAAATGCCTTGTTGAGGTCAGAGGAGAATGGGCAGACTGGTTCCAGATGATAGAAGGGCAACAATAACTCAAATAACCCCTCGTTACACCCAAGGTATGCAGAATACCATCTCTGAATGCACAACACATCCAACCTGGAAGCAGATGGGCTACAGCAGCAGAAGACCACACCGGGTGCCACTCCTGTCACCTAAGAACAGGAAACTGAGGCTACAATTGGCACAGGATCCCCAAATATGGACAATAGAAGATTGGAAAAACGTTGCCGGGTCTGATGAGTCTGGATTTCAGCTCCGACATTCAGATGGTGGGGTCAGAATTTGGCGCATGGATCCATCCTGCCTTGTATCACCGGATCAGGCTGGTGGTGGGGGTGTAATGGTGTGGGGGAGGGGGTATCACCGGATCAGGCTGGTAGTGGGGGTGTAATGGTGTGGGGGATGGGGTATCACTGGTTCAGGCTGGTGGTGGGGGTGTAATGGTGTGGGGGGATGGGGTATCACCGGTTCAGGCTGGTAGTGGGGGTGTAATGGTGTGGGGGATGGGGTATCACCGGTTCAGGCTGGTGGTGGGGGTGGGGTATCACCGGTTCAGGCTGGTGGTGGGGGTGTAATGGTGAGGGGGATGGTGTATCACCGGTTCAGGCTGGTGGTGGGGGTGGGGTATCACCGGTTCAGGCTGGTGGTGGGGGTGTAATGGTGAGGGGGATGGGGTATCACTGGTTCAGGCTGGTGGTGGGGGTGTAATGGTGAGGGGGATGGGGTATCACTGGTTCAGGCTAG
>CM055120.1:282716892-282796892 GCA_029206835.1 Rana muscosa | reverse complement strand
CCAAATACTACTGTCTAGTTCTTCGCCCTCTGCTTGTCTTTCGTGGACCCGGCTTCCCCAGTACAGGTCCTCTTTAAAGTCCGTCTGTACCTTTTTGGTGAACACAAAATCGATAATTTCGCCATGAAATCAAGTTTGCAAAGATTTGCCAATCATCTCTGTTTGGAATTGGAGGTACCGGAGGTTTGCAGTGCTGGAGCCTTTGGAGATGAGAAGTCCTACCGAGGAAAAAACTCTCCAACTAGCAGTCCGTGTCTCCATTTTGTCTCCTTGTCTCTTTTTTTTGACGGGTATTATTAGACATGTGTAAAGAATGAAAACATTTGTTTTATTTCGTTTTGATTCGTTATTTTCAATAATTTCATTTTGTTAAATTCATTTAATTTGTTTTTGGAATTCGTTTTGTTTCTTTTAATTTATTTGTTTCCAAATTTTCTGAATTCAGTTGATTTCAATTCAACTAAATTTGGAAAATTTTAAATAGCCATTCAAATTCGAATTTATTCTATTCGAAATTCGAATTATGGAAGACTTTTCTATTCTTTCTATTTTATTATATTCTATTTTCTATTCTATTCTCTATCTTTTCTCTTCTATCCTTTGCTCTTCTTTTCTATCTTTTTTTTATCTAATCTTTTAAAATTAAAATTTTATTTTTTTAAATTCGAATTCCACAAGATGGTGAAATTTGATTCTATTCTATTGGTTTTTTTTCTATTCTATTATAATCTATTTTATTCAAATTAAAAATTGTTCTATTCAAATTTCTGAAGATGGTTATATTATTTCTATTTCATTCTATTCTAGTTGTTTTTTTTCTATTCTAATCTATTTTTTTCTATTCCCTTATTTTCTATTATGTTATATTCTAATCTGTTCTCTTTTACTCAATTCTATTCTATTCTATTCTATTATTTTAGATTCTATTCCTTCATTTTCTATAATATTCTTTTCTATTCTATTTGATTTTTTTCTTGTTTTCAAATTAGATTTGAATTAGAATTTTGGCCAAATTTTGTATCGTTATTTTGGATTCGTTTAAATTCATTACCATTGTAATTCAGAAATTTTAATACATCGTAATTTCCGAATAATAAAAAATGTGTCCAAATTTTGATTCGGAACAAAACGGTGGAGACCCCTCCCCCCTCTGATGCAAGGGGAAATGCCGGGGTTACCCAGTGACATGTACGGGTGATCCCGCCCCCTCTGACGCATCACGGGAAACCCCAGTTGCGTCAGAGAGGGCGGGGTAATCCGTGACACCATGGGGAAACCGCCGGAAACCCCTGTTGCGTCAGAGGGGGGCGGGTCACCCTTCCACTTCACGGGTGGCCCCGCCCTCGGTTATTTAAGAGCTGTCAGATGGGTCGCGAGTCATTCGGCCGGGCGCCTCCTATGGAGGAGGCTGTATCGTTCGTGGTGGCGGGTCGTAGAAGGATTACAGCGCTGGAATTGTTTTTTATTATTATTAAAGCACTTGTCCCAAGCTGTGTGTGTGTTTTTTTTACCTTTTTTGTCACTATTTTGGGTGAAATGGTAGGGGTACAATGTACCCCGTTACCAATTCACATAGGGGGGGCCGGGATCTGAGAGTCCCCTTTGTTAAAGGGGGCTTCCAGATTCCGATAAGCCCCCCCCCGCCCGCAGACCCCCACAACCACTGGTCAAGGGTTGTGGGGATGAGGCCTGGTACGGTTCAGGAGGGGGGCGCTCTCTCGTCCCCCCCTCTTTTCCTGCAGCCTGCCAGGTTGTGTGCTCAGATGAGGTTCTGGTATGGATTTTTGGGGGGAACCCAACACCATTTTTTTTTATTTTAGCGTGGGGTTCCCCTTAAAATCCACACCAGACCTGAAGGGCCTGGTATGGGAATTTGGGGGGGGACCCCCACACAATTTTTTTAAAAATTTTGGTTTGATGTTCCACTTAATGGCGTGGGGTTCCCCCCCTCCTGAACCGTACCAGGCCACATGCCCTCAACATGGGGAGGATGTCCCCATGTTGATGGGGACAAGGGCCTCATCCCCGCAACCCTTGCCCGGTGGTTGTGGGGGTCTGCGGGCAGGGGGGGCTTATTGGAATCTGGAAGCCCCCTTTAACAAAGGGTACTCGCAGATCCCGGCCCCCCTATGTGAATTGGTAACGGGGTACATTGTACCCCTAGCATTTCCCCCAAAAAAGTGACAAAAAAGGTAAAAAAAAAGTCCTTTAATAATAAAAAAATAAAAATTCCAGCGCTGTAATCCTTCTACGACCCGGGGGGTGTTCGGCTCATCCATACTACTAAAATATAGAAGATAGTTTTGTGTGAAATGCTTTCTAACAAGTTCTCCTTTAATGTGTCTCCTAAACATTCTAACCAATGCAATCCTCTGCCGCCGCGTTCCCGGCTTATATAAATCTCAATGTTCGGTTATGTTTTCAAGTTCTGCTCCTCTGCGCCCCCCCCAGCTCACCACAACATTATTCCCATCTTTTTTTGTGTCCCATATCATTCACTTCTAGTCATTGTCTATGTCTGGGGCTGTCAGGTGGCCCCCCCCAGAGCCGTCACCGCGGATGTCACAGGTAGCGCTGCGACTTGCAGGAAGAAGTTCAAGGTGTTACAACCTGTTAATATCAACCCGCCGGCTGCATAGCAAATCGGAAGAATGGCACTGACTACTGTTATGTTCCCGACTGCAGAACTCCAAGTTCTTGTTACAAATTCTCAAAGTTACCAAATTTCCAAATATTTTGAAAAGCGACTCATTTAAAGCCCCTCTCCAGCAGTGTTATTTTTGGCATCAAATTTTGATTTAGTTGAATTTTTAGTTGAGTTAATGCACACAGTGCTCTGGATGGTCTGAGGAAACCTGTAATGCACACAGTGCTCTGGATGGTCTGAGTACTTGACGTAATTGTAGCCGTATTAGTGCAATTGTGACAGAGAAAATTAAGTACCGTCCGTGATACTTTTTTTATTTGCACTAACATAGAATTTTTCAGGACAAGCTTTCGGGGTATGTCCCCTTCTTCAAGGTCCAAGCAGATGGTCTGAGGAAACCTGTAATGCACACAGTGCTCTGGATGGTTTGAGGAGGCCTGTAATGCACACAGTGCTCTGGATGGTTTGAGGGGGCCTGTAATGTACACAGTGCTCTGGATGGTCTGAGGAGGCCCGTAGTGCACACAGTGCTCTGGATGGTCTGAGGAGGCCTGTAATGCACACAGTGCTCTGGATGGTTTGAGGAGGCCGGTAATGCACACAGTGCTCTGGATGGTCTGAGGAGGTCTGTAATGCACACAGTGCTCTGGATGGTTTGAGGAGGCCAGTAATGCACACAGTGCTCTGGATGTTCTGAGGAAACCTGTAATGCACACAGTGCTCTGGATGGTCTGAGGAGGCCTGTAATGCACACAGTGCTCTGGGTGGTCTGAGGAGGCCTGTAATGCACACAGTGCTCTGGATCGTTTAAGGAGGCCTGTAGTGCACACAGTGCTCTGGATGGTCTGAGGAGGCCTGTAATGCACACAGTGCTCTGGATGGTCTGAGGAGGCCTGTAATGCACACAGTGCTCTGGATGGTCTGAGGAGGCCTGTAATGCACACAGTGCTCTGGATGGTCTGAGGAGGCCTGTAATGCACACACTGCTCTGGATGGTCTGAGGAGGCCTGTAGTGCACACAGTGCTCTGGACGGTCTGAGGAGGCCTGTAATGCACACAGTGCTCTGGATGGTCTGAGGAAGCCTGTAATGCACACAGTGCTCTGGATCATATGAGGAGGAGTGTAATGCACACAGTTCTCTGGATCGTTTGAGGAGGCCTGTAATGCACACAGTGCTCTGGATGGTCTGAGGAGGCCTGTAATGCACACAGTGCTCTCTGTGGTCTGAGGAGGCCTGTAATGCACACAGTGCTTTGGATGGTCTGAGGAGGCCTGTAATGCACACAGTGCTCTGGATGGTCTGAGGAGGCATGTAATGCACACAGTGCTCTGGATGGTCTGAGGAGGCCTGTATTGCACAGAGTACTCTGGGTGGTCTGAGGAGGAGTGTAGTGCACACAGTGCTCTGGATGGTTTGAGGAGGCCTGTAATGCACACAGTGCTCTTGGTGGTCTGAGGAGGCCTGTAATGCACACAGTGCTCTGGATGGTCTGAGGAGACCTGTAATGCACACAGTGCTCTGGATGGTCTGAGGAGGCCTGTAATGCACACAGTGCTCTGGATCATTTGAGGAGGCCTGTAATGCACACAGTGCTCTGGATGGTCTGAGGAGGCCTGTAATGCACACAGTGCTCTGGATGGTCTGAGGAGGCCTGTAATGCACACAGTGCTCTGGATGGTTTGAGGAGGCCTGTAATGCACACAGTGCTCTGGATGGTCTGAGGATACCTGTAATGCACACAGTGCTCTGGGTGGTCTGAGGAGGCCTGTAATGCACACAGTGCTCTGGGTGGTCTGAGGAAAACTGTAATGCACACAGTGCTCTGGATCGTTTAAGGAGGCCTGTAGTGCACACAGTGCTCTGGATGGTCTGAGGAGGCCTGTAATGCACACAGTGCTCTGGATGGTATGAGGAGGCCTGTAATGCACACAGTGCTCTGGATGGTCTGAGGAGGCCGGTAATGCACACAGTGCTCTGGATGGTCTGAGGAGGCCTGTAGTGCACACAGTGCTCTGGACGGTCTGAGGAGGCCTGTAATGCACACAGTGCTCTGGATGGTCTGAGGAGGCCTGTAGTGCACACAGTGCTCTGGACGGTCTGAGGAGGCCTGTAATGCACACAGTGCTCTGGATGGTCTGAGGAGGCCTGTAATGCACACAGTGCTCTGGATCGTTTGAGGAGGAGTGTAATGCACTCAGTTCTCTGGATCATTTGAGGAGGCCTGTAATGCACACAGTGCTCTGGATGGTCTGAGGAGGCCTGTAATGCACACAGTGCTCTCTGTGGTCTGAGGAGGCCTGTAATGCACACAGTGCTCTGGATGGTCTGAGGAGGCCTGTAATGCACACAGTGCTCTCGGTGGTCTGAGGAGGCCTATAATGCACACAGTGCTCTGGATGGTCTGAGGAGGCCTGTAATGCACACAGTGCTCTGGATGGTCTGAGGAAACCTGTAATGCACACAGTGCTCTGGATGGTTTGAGGAGGCCTGTAATGCACACAGTGCTCTGGATGGTTTGAGGGGGCCTGTAATGTACACAGTGCTCTGGATGGTCTGAGGAGGCCCGTAGTGCACACAGTGCTCTGGATGGTCTGAGGAGGCCTGTAATGCACACAGTGCTCTGGATGGTTTGAGGAGGCCGGTAATGCACACAGTGCTCTGGATGGTCTGAGGAGGTCTGTAATGCACACAGTGCTCTGGATGGTTTGAGGAGGCCAGTAATGCACACAGTGCTCTGGATGTTCTGAGGAAACCTGTAATGCACACAGTGCTCTGGATGGTCTGAGGAGGCCTGTAATGCACACAGTGCTCTGGGTGGTCTGAGGAGGCCTGTAATGCACACAGTGCTCTGGATCGTTTAAGGAGGCCTGTAGTGCACACAGTGCTCTGGATGGTCTGAGGAGGCCTGTAATGCACACAGTGCTCTGGATGGTCTGAGGAGGCCTGTAATGCACACAGTGCTCTGGATGGTCTGAGGAGGCCTGTAATGCACACAGTGCTCTGGATGGTCTGAGGAGGCCTGTAATGCACACACTGCTCTGGATGGTCTGAGGAGGCCTGTAGTGCACACAGTGCTCTGGACGGTCTGAGGAGGCCTGTAATGCACACAGTGCTCTGGATGGTCTGAGGAAGCCTGTAATGCACACAGTGCTCTGGATCATTTGAGGAGGAGTGTAATGCACACAGTTCTCTGGATCGTTTGAGGAGGCCTGTAATGCACACAGTGCTCTGGATGGTCTGAGGAGGCCTGTAATGCACACAGTGCTCTCTGTGGTCTGAGGAGGCCTGTAATGCACACAGTGCTTTGGATGGTCTGAGGAGGCCTGTAATGCACACAGTGCTCTGGATGGTCTGAGGAGGCATGTAATGCACACAGTGCTCTGGATGGTCTGAGGAGGCCTGTATTGCACAGAGTACTCTGGGTGGTCTGAGGAGGAGTGTAGTGCACACAGTGCTCTGGATGGTTTGAGGAGGCCTGTAATGCACACAGTGCTCTGGATGGTCTGAGGAGGCCTGTAATGCACACAGTGCTCTGGATCATTTGAGGAGGAGTGTAATGCACACAGTTCTCTGGATTGTTTGAGGAGGCCTGTAATGCACACAGTGCTCTGGATGGTCTGAGGAGGCCTGTAATGCACACAGTGCTCTCGGTGGTCTGAGGAGGCCTGTAATGCACACCGTGCTCTGGATGGTCTGAGGAGGCCTGTAATGCACACAGTGCTCTTGGTGGTCTGAGGAGGCCTGTAATGCACACAGTGCTCTGGATGGTCTGAGGAGACCTGTAATGCACACAGTGCTCTGGATGGTCTGAGGAGGCCTGTAATGCACACAGTGCTCTGGATCATTTGAGGAGGCCTGTAATGCACACAGTGCTCTGGATGGTCTGAGGAGGCCTGTAATGCACACAGTGCTCTGGATGGTCTGAGGAGGCCTGTAATGCACACAGTGCTCTGGATGGTTTGAGGAGGCCTGTAATGCACACAGTGCTCTGGATGGTCTGAGGATACCTGTAATGCACACAGTGCTCTGGGTGGTCTGAGGAGGCCTGTAATGCACACAGTGCTCTGGGTGGTCTGAGGAAAACTGTAATGCACACAGTGCTCTGGATCGTTTAAGGAGGCCTGTAGTGCACACAGTGCTCTGGATGGTCTGAGGAGGCCTGTAATGCACACAGTGCTCTGGATGGTATGAGGAGGCCTGTAATGCACACAGTGCTCTGGATGGTATGAGGAGGCCTGTAATGCACACAGTGCTCTGGATGGTCTGAGGAGGCCTGTAGTGCACACAGTGCTCTGGACAGTCTGAGGAGGCCTGTAATGCACACAGTGCTCTGGATGGTCTGAGGAGGCCTGTAGTGCACACAGTGCTCTGGACGGTCTGAGGAGGCCTGTAATGCACACAGTGCTCTTGATGGTCTGAGGAGGCCTGTAATGCACACAGTGCTCTGGATCGTTTGAGGAGGAGTGTAATGCACTCAGTTCTCTGGATCATTTGAGGAGGCCTGTAATGCACACAGTGCTCTGGATGGTCTGAGGAGGCCTGTAATGCACACAGTGCTCTCTGTGGTCTGAGGAGGCCTGTAATGCACACAGTGCTCTGGATGGTCTGAGGAGGCCTGTAATGCACACAGTGCTCTCGGTGGTCTGAGGAGGCCTATAATGCACACAGTGCTCTGGATGGTCTGAGGAGGCCTGTAATGCACACAGTGCTCTGGATGGTCTGAGGAGGCCTGTAATGCACACAGTGCTCTGGATCGTTTGAGGAGGCCTGTAATGCACACAGTGATCTGGATGGTCTGAGGAGGCCTGTATTGCACACAGTGCTCTGGGTGGTCTGAGGAGGAGTGTAGTGCACACAGTGCTCTGGATGGTTTGAGGAGGCCTGTAATGCACACAGTGCTCTGGATGGTCTGAGGAGGCCTGTAATGCACACAGTGCTCTGGATCATTTGAGGAGGAGTGTAATGCACACAGTTCTCTGGATTGTTTGAGGAGGCCTGTAATGCACACAGTGCTCTGGATGGTCTGAGGAGGCCTGTAATGCACACAGTGCTCTCGGTGGTCTGAGGAGACCTGTAATGCACACAGTGCTCTGGATGGTCTGAGGAGGCCTGTAATGCACACAGTGCTCTGGATCATTTGAGGAGGCCTGTAATGCACACAGTGCTCTGGATGGTCTGAGGAGGCCTGTAATGCACACAGTGCTCTGGATCATTTGAGGAGGCCTGTAATGCACACAGTGCTCTGGGTGGTCTGAGGAGGCCTGTAATGCACACAGTGCTCTGGATGGTCTGAGGAGGCCTGTAATGCACACAGTGCTCTGGATGGTCTGAGGAGGCCTGTAATGCACACAGTGCTCTGGATCATTTGAGGAGGCCTGTAATGCACACAGTGCTCTGGATGGTCTGAGGAGGCCTGTAATGCACACAGTGCTCTGGATCATTTGAGGAGGCCTGTAATGCACACAGTGCTCTGGATGGTCTGAGGAGGCCTGTATTGCACACAGTGCTCTGGATGGTCTGAGGAGGCCTGTAATGCACACAGTGCTCTGGATGGTCTGAGGAGGCCTGTAATGCACACAGTGCTCTGGATCATTTGAGGAGGCCTGTAATGCACACAGTGCTCTGGATGGTCTGAGGAGGCCTGTATTGCACACAGTGCTCTGGATGGTCTGAGGAGGCCTGTAATGCACACAGTGCTCTGGATCGTTTGAGGAGGCCTGTAATGCACACAGAGCTCTGGATGGTCTGAGGAGGCCTGTAATGCACACAGTGCTCTGGATGGTCTGAGGAGGCCTGTAGTGCACACAGTGCTCTGGATCGTTTGAGGAGGCCTGTAATGCACACAGTGCTCTGGATGGTCTGAGGAGGCCTGTAATGCACACAGTGCTCTGGAGCGTTTGAGGAGGCCTGTAATGCACACAGTGCTCTGGATGGTCTGAGGAGGCCTGTAATGCACACAGTGCTCTGGATGGTCTGAGGAGGCCTGTAATGCACACAGTGCTCTGGATGGTCTGAGGAGGCCTGTAATGCACACAGTGCTCTGGATGGTCTGAGGAGGTCTGTAATGCACACAGTGCTCTGGGTGGTCTGAGGAGGCCTGTAATGCACACAGTACTCTGGATGGTCTGAGGAGGCCTGTAATGCACACAGTGCTCTGGATGGTCTGAGGAGGTCTGTAATGCACACAGTGCTCTGGATGGTCTGAGAAGCCTGTAATGAACACAGTGCTCTGGATGGTCTGAGGAGGCCTGTAATGCACACAGTGCTCTGGATGGTCTGAGGAGGCCTGTAATGCACACAGTGCTCTGGATGGTCTGAGGAGGCCTGTAATGCACACAGTGCTCTGGATGGTCTGAGGAGGCCTGTAATGCACACAGTGCTCTGGATGGTCTGAGGAGGTCTGTAATGCACACAGTGCTCTGGGTGGTCTGAGGAGGCCTGTAATGCACACAGTGCTCTGGATGGTCTGAGGAGGCCTGTAATGCACACAGTGCTCTGGATGGTCTGAGGAGGCCTGTAATGCACACAGTGCTCTGGATGGTCTGAGGAGGTCTGTAATGCACACAGTGCTCTGGATGGTCTGAGGAGGCCTGTAATGCACACAGTGCTCTGGATGGTCTGAGGAGGCCTGTAATGCACACAGTGCTCTGGATGGTCTGAGGAGGTCTGTAATGCACACAGTGCTCTGGATGGTCTGAGGAGGCCTGTAATGCACACAGTGCTCTGGATGGTCTGAGGAGGCCTGTAATGCACACAGTGCTCTGGATGGTCTGAGGAGGCCTGTAATGCACACAGTGCTCTGGATGGTCTGAGGAGGCCTGTAATGCACACAGTGCTCTGGATGGTCTGAGGAGGTCTGTAATGCACACAGTGCTCTGGATGGTCTGAGGAGGCCTGTAATGCACACAGTGCTCTGGATGGTCTGAGGAGGCCTGTAATGCACACAGTGCTCTGGATGGTCTGAGGAGGCCTGTAATGCACACAGTGCTCTGGATGGTCTGAGGAGGTCTGTAATGCACACAGTGCTCTGGATGGTCTGAGGAGGTCTGTAATGCACACAGTGCTCTGGATGGTCTGAGGAGGTCTGTAATGCACACAGAGCTCTGGATGGTCTGAGGAGGCCTGTAATGCACACAGTGCTCTGGATGGTCTGAGGAGGCCTGTAATGCACACAGTGCTCTGGGTGGTCTGAGGAGGCCTGTAATGCACACAGTGCTCTGGGTGGTCTGAGGAGGCCTGTAATGCACACAGTGCTCTGGATGGTCTGAGGAGGCCTGTAATGCACACAGTGCTCTGGATGGTCTGAGGAGGCCTGTAATGCACACAGTGCTCTGGATGGTCTGAGGAGGTCTGTAATGCACACAGTACTTGTGTACATGGGATTTTTTTTCCTTTTTTATTTTTAATAAATTTGTAAAGATTTCAAACAAACTTCTCTCACGTTGTCATTATTGGGGATTGTTTTGTAGAATTTTGAGGAAAATAATGAATTTATCCCATTTTGGGATAAGGCCGTAACATAACAAAATGTGGAAAAAGTGAAGCGCTGTGAATACTTTCCTGATGCTCTGTATAGAAAATATCGGGTACTGAAGTTTGGCGTCATTTTGCGACTGCTGGCAAATTTAAGGTGTGACATGTTGTGTATCTATTTACTCGGCGCCTTTTATATATTTTCCAAAGAATTGGGTAGTTTAATGCGTTTTGTTTACTGAAATTTTACAGTATTAGCGAGTGAAATAAAAAACCAGCACTATTTTATTCTCCAGGGCAGGGATCTCCAAACTACGGCCCTCCAGGTGTTTCAGAACTACATGTCCCATGGTGCAATGTAAAACTTCGACATTCACAGGATATTTATACAGGAAAAAATCTCTGCAGATTTAGATTTAGAGGAAAAAAAAGAAAAGGTGAGCGATTCCCCCCCCTCCCCCCCCCAGCGCTCTGACAATAATCGATCGCCAGTTTCCATTTTTAAAGCGTCGGCTATGAAAGTCTCGCTGGCGTTGTGTCGGGCCGCGGTGACCGGTAATATACAATCTCTCGGTGAATATCTTGTTAATAATGGGCTTCAGATGGGTATCAGCGCTTTTCTGTGCGAGTTTCGGAGCGGCAGAGGGAAGACGCAGAGCGCCCGGTGAGAGTCAGACATAAAAACTCTCCTCTCCTTCCTCTCTAACCACCGCGTGATATACGAGCGTCCGGGGGATCGCCTGCGCCAAACGTATATCACGGGGCGGGCGCTGATCTATGGACGCCATCCTTTATCCGGCCTGTCGGAATGTTCTCCGTGTGCCGGGAGGATCCCCAGATGGATTTCTGAGCACGGAAAGGTCACCTGCCAGCCGCGCGTCTGAAGGGCGAAAGTCCTGGCGGTTATCAGCCGAATGAAATACACGACGCTGAGCGAGCCGGGCGCAGAATGCAAAACCCAACACAGAATTTATATATTTATAGGAGACCTTCCAGCAACTTCCCGACGTCTCACCGGACACAACAATCGTCATTATATTACAAGAGAGTTTTATCATCCAAAAGCCACCCTGAAGCTCCAGATACTGACATTACCCAGCCTGAGATGATGTCATCAGTCTGCTGCAGCAGGAGGAAGCATTTCCTCAGTCTCCCCTCCCCCAGTGATCAGACTGTACATTGTAACTTTGTAGAAGGAGGAGGAGACATTTCCTCAGTCTCCCCTCCCCCAGTGATCAGGCTGTACATTGTAACTTTGTAGAAGGAGGAGGGGTCATTTCCTCAGTCTCTCCTCCCCCAGTGATCAGACTGTACATTGTAACTTTGTAGATGGAGGAGGGGTCATTTCCTCAGTCTCCCCTCCCCCAGTGATCAGACTGTACATTGTAACTTTGTAGCAAGTCATAAAGAGAGACTGCAGTAGGGGGCTGAACTGTGTCAGACATTTGTGAACACAGCCAAGAACTGCACAAAAAACAGGATTTAAAGGGTTGAGTCACCTCTGAACACTGAGGGGTGGAGTCCATACATGATCGTTATATATACAGGGCGTGAATTCTTTAGTAGCAGTGATTGTCTTTTGCTGTTCCCCTCCCGCTGCCTTTCTATGAGTTGGGTGAGATTGATGGGACGCACTCTTTGCATGGGGTCCAAGCTTATCACAAATCTTCTCTCAGTACCGCCTCCATTAGATGTCAGCAATCCAACCGATTTCCATCCAATCAGGTCGGCCAAGTCATCGTTTTTTTTGCCAATCCAGAAAAGAATCATGTGACCAGCTTGTAACCAATTGTGGACAGCGAGTCTCCAACAAATACACCCAAAGGGCATAAAACCATCAGCCTAAAGCCTCGTACACACGGCCGGGAATCCCGCCAGGAAAAAAACGCCGTTCTTCCTGACGGGATTCCTGGCAAGCTTTTCTTGCCAAGCCGTGCCTACAGACCGCCGTTCTTTTGAATGGCAAGAACGCGATGACGTCATAGACTACGACGAGCCTGCACTCGTCACATTCGATGCCGTCGCCGCCATCTTGCTTCACCCTACACTACCCTTGTATGCTACCGCGCATGCGTCAAAGTCTCATCGAGCATGCGCGGGTTTACGGGAGGACAGGTAAGCTTGTAGCCGCACACACACACGGTTTTCTCGTCAGGAAGCAGGCCGACCAGAATCCCGACGAGAAAATACAGAGCAGGATCTCTATTTTTCTCGTCAAGATTCCCGGCAGTTTTATCGACGAAGAAACCACATACACGGCCGGTTTTCTCGGCAAAAAGCTCTCCCAGCAGTTTTCTTGCCGAGAAAACCGGCCGTGTGTACGAGGCTTTATTCTAATGCCGCTTTCAAGCGATAGGGTTTTCCGACAACAAAACCGTGGATTTATTTCCAACGGAATTTAGTCTCAAACTGCCACACAAATCTTGTCGGAAATTCTAAACGCCAAGAACGCGGCGACGTACAAGACGTACGACGAGCCGAGATCAATGAAGTTCAATAGCCAGTGCGGCTCTTCTGCTTGATTCCGAGCATGCGTGGACTTTCGTGCCCAGGGCCGCCATCAGGAATTTTGGGGCTAGACGCTTTCCCCGACTTGTTCATTCCCCGACTTAGTTCGGGTAGGCGGTACACTTTGGTGGGGGTGGGTCAGCCACGCCCAGTGACCTTTGACCTCTGGGGACCCACCTTCTTACCTTTGACCTCTGGGGGAGGCCCCCTGTTCCAAATCATGAGTCCTAGCCTTGTTCTTAAAGGGAAAACCCTAACCCTGACCCTAACCCTGACCCTAACCCTAATCCTAACCCTAACCCTGACCCTAACCCTAACCCTGACCCTAACTCTAACTCTAACCCTAACCCTAACCCTGACCCTAACCCTAACCCTGACCCTAACTCTAACTCTAACCCTAACCCTAACCCTGACCCTAACCCTAACCCTGACCCTAACTCTAACTCTAACCCTAACCCTAACCCTGACCCTGACCCTAACCCTGACCCTAACCCTAACCCTAACCCTGACCCTAACTCTAACTCTAACCCTGACCCTGACCCTAACCCTGACCCTAACCCTAACCCTAACCCTGACCCTAACCCTGACCCTAACCCTAAACCCTAACCCTAACCCTGACCCTAACCCTAATCCTAACCCTAACCCTGACCCTAACCCTGACCCTAAACCCTAACCCTGACCCTAACCCTAACCCTAACCCTGACCCTGACCCTGACCCTAACCCTAACCCCTAACCCTAACCCTAACCCTAGCCCTAGCCCTGACCCTGACCTTGACCCTAACCCTTACACAGCCCCCTGGAGTTGAAAACCGGGGGGGGGAGGGGTGCTGCCGAAAAAAGGTGTCATCTCACCTCCTCTTCCACCTGCCGCAAATTGAGATGCGGGGGGGTGCTCTTCCTCCTCCTGTTGTCTCTCTACTCAGCCGCGAGCTGAGAAGGGCGACCGGGCCCCCTTGGGAACAATCGGGCCCCTTACAGGTGTAATGCCTGTACCCCCCTGATGGCGGCCCTGTTCGTGCCTCGGGCTTGTGTACACACGCTCGGAATTTCTGGCAACAAGCTCACATCGAACATTTCCTGGCGGAGATTCCGACCGTGTGTACGCGGCATTAGGCTTCATGTACACGGGACGTTTTTACAACTGCTCCTGGACGATTTAACTTCACAGATATATATTTTTTTTTAATTGCCAAAAATGAAAAACGCCTATAAAATGAACCACTGCTAAACGCGGGTTAGACGCGTTTAGACGCATTTAGACGCGTTTGGTGCCTGAAACGTGGAAATCTTTGGTGTCTGAACCCATTTTTTTGCTTTCAAATAAAACGCTGTTAAACGCAACTGCCTAAAAACGGCAATAAGCGAGACTGAGTCACACAGGAAAACATTGAATGAGTTCAGGGGCAATTAAAAAAAGCCTCCAACTGCCTCTGAACTTCCATTTAGCGGCGTCCCCCGTGTGCCAAATGTAAAACAGGAAATCGGAATCCATCAACTAAAGGCCACGAATTCCTCAATATTAGTAATTATGAAATGCAATCACTAAGAAACATCAAAGAAGAAAACTATTTTCAGGCAAAGATTTAACAGCTAATAAAAGGAAACAACAAAAAGTGCAAAAAACAAACAAAAAAACTGCACATGTAAATACATGTATCAGAAATGAGTCGATCATTCAATGAATACATAGATGGTCCATAGATGAAAGGAGTCCCATCAGAAGACATCCACATTGTACGATCCTCCAGGAAATGTCATCTGTGCAAAACAGGAGAATAAACTCCGACACCGGATAGTAGTACTTGCCAAGAGCCTCTTACCAGAACAGTTGGACCAAAAGCATCTGAAATGTGAGCCCCGATCTCAGCTCCAATGCGGAGAGATGATTGCCACTCATCAGTCAGCAAAGTAACATTGTTTATAAACATTGATCAGACAGGAGATAGAGAGATACAAAGTAACATTGTTTATAAACATTGATCAGATGGGAGATAGAGAGATACAAAGTAACATTGTTTATAAACATTGATCAGATGGGAGATAGAGAGATACAAAGTAACATTGTTTATAAACATTGATCAGGGGGGAGATAGAGAGATACAAAGTAACATTGTTTATAAACATTATCAGACGTGAGATAGAGAGATACAAAGTAACATTGTTTATAAACATTGATCAGGGGGGAGATAGAGAGATACAAAGTAACATTGTTTATAAACATTGATCAGGGGGGAGATAGAGAGATACAAAGTAACATTGTTTATAAACATTGATCAGGGGGGAGATAGAGAGATACAAAGTAACATTGTTTATAAACATTGATCAGACGTGAGATAGAGAGATACAAAGTAACATTGTTTATAAACATTGATCAGACGGGAGATAGAGAGATACAAAGTAACATTGTTTATAAACATTGATCAGACATATATTTGTAAAATTTTTTATTTTTTTATTTGTTTTATTTGTTTATTTTTTTAGTGTCATATTAAAAAAAAAGAAAGTACAGAAAAAAAACAACAAAAAAAGTGCCCTGCTACTGCCTGAAAAGCACTACTAAAACGCCGCTAAAGCACTGCAAAAATGACCAGGGCTTTAGCAGCTGTTTTAGCAGAGCTTCTGTGTGAAAGGAGCCTTAGGCTACTTTCATACTGGGGTGGTGCTGGCAATAGCAGTATAGTGGCGCTAGTTTTAGCGGCGCTTTACCACTGTTACAGTGGCTCTTTTCAGCCGCTAGCAGGGCACATTTAATCCCCGCTAGCGCCCGAAGAAAGGGTCAAAAGCGCCTGTGTTGTGGTGCTGCCGAATCACTTTGCCGGCGCTGCCTATTCATTTCAATGGGCAGGGCGTTTTTGGAGCGGTGTCTACAGCGCTCCCGCACCGCCCCAAGGACTTTTTTTCCCGTTCCCGCAAGCGCGCCGCCCCAGTGTGTGAGAGCACTCAGGCTTTCAAACTGGGGAGGCTTGAGATGCGCTTTTCAGGCGCTATTTTTAGCCCTAAAACGCCTGAATAGCGCCCCAGTGTGAAAGGGGTCTTCCTTTCAGGTAACGATAATATTCCAATATGTCTGCTCACTAGAAATGTACTTTGTTTCCTTCTAAAGAAAACCTGCTCTGTATTTCTATTTCACATCCAGCTCCAGTCCAGGGTTCCCCTTTAACAACGTTCAGCGCGGCCGGGGGTGGCGCTATAGAGATTGGCGTCTGGCGCCGGTATCGCCGCGGGAAATGCGAGACACAATTTGAGCCGTGGATAATGAGCAGACGGGAGAGGGTTAAGCACATAATTAGTAATTGCCTTTTGGTTTAACGATGCCGCTGTAATTAGAAATGAAGTGTGAAGTCTTATTTTTGAAATCCATACATATTGCCGGCGTGCCGACAATCAATCTTCCGCGAGCGCCGAGCAATCAAAGGTGATTATTTTTAATAGGGAATAATTTCACCTTTCCTGGGAGCAATCCGCAGGCGGAGACGCAAATATGTTATGTCGAAGTTCAAATGTTTGTGAGACAAAAAAAAAGAGGAAACACAAAATCCGTATCCAGCCAAATGAAAGTTATAAATTCTTTCATCAGATCCTCATAGAGAATGGAAAGTGTCGGCGTGTTCTGTATTGTGGCAGATCATTAGAGGATTTCCCGTTATTAGAGATCAGCTTCCGATTCCTTTTCTGTTTCAACTGTCGCTTTACACATTGGAACGCCTCCTTGGACCCGGCCCGTCCGGAGTACGATCCACAGGCAGCTCAAAGAGGCGTTCCCTTCAAAAGTGGAAGCTCCGATTATCTGCCCCGCCCCTCTGGTGCCACATTTGGCACCTTTCAGGGGGGAGCAGGGACCTCTTTTTGACAGGTACCTGCTCCCACTTCCAGGTGATCTCGCCACGTAAGTCTGCCCCCCCTCCTGCTTCCCCCGCCACTGGGCCATTCAGAAAGCACAGCGCGCTTCACGCATGCACAGTACGGAACCAGTTATGAAGCTGTAAGGCTGAAGAAAATCCCCCCCCCCCAACATGAAGCTGCCACCACCATGTTTCACAGTGGGGATGGTGTGTTCAGGGTGATGTGCAGTGTTAGTTTTCCCCACACATAGCGTTTTGCTTTTAGGCCAAAAAGTTACATTTTGGTGTCATGTGACCAGAGCACCTTCTTCCACATGATTGCTGTGTCCCCCACATGATTGCTGTGTCCCCCACATGTTTGCTGTGTCCCCCACATGATTGCTGTGTCCCCCACATGTTTGCTGTGTCCCCCACATGATTGCTGTGTCCCCCACATGTTTGCTGTGTCCCCCACATGATTGCTGTGTCCCCCACATGTTTGCTGTGTCCCCCACATGTTTGCTGTGTCCCCCACATGATTGCTGTGTCCCCCACATGTTTGCTGTGTCCCCCACATGATTGCTGTGTCCCCACATGTTTGCTGTGTCCCCCACATGATTGCTGTGTCCCCCACATGATTGCTGTGTCCCCCACATGGCTTCTCACAAACTCCAAACAGGACTTCTTATGACTTTCTTTCTCCAATGTCTTTCTTCTTGTCACTCTTCTATAAAGGGCAGATTTGTGGAGACGCACGACTAATAGTTGTCCTGTGAACAGATTCTCCCCCCTGAGCTGTGGATCTCTGCAGCTCCTCCAGAGTTCCCATGGGCCTCTTGGCTGCTTCTCTGATGAATGCTCTCCTTGCCCGGCCCGGTCAGTTTAGGTGGACGGCCATGTCTTGGTAGGTTTGCAGTTGTGCCATACTCTTTCCATTTTCCGATGATGGATTGAACAGAGCTCCGTGAGATGTTCAAAGCTTGGGAGATTTTTTTTAGAACCTAACCCTGCTTTATACTTCTCCACAACTTTATCCCTGACCTGTCTGGTGTGTTCCTTGGCCTTCATGATGCTGTTTGTTCACTAAGGTTCTCTAACAAACCTCTAAGGGCTTCACAGAACAGCTGTATTTATACTGAGATGAAATGACACACAGGTGGACTCTATTTACTAATTAGGTGACTTCTGAAGGCAATTGGTTCCATTAGATTTTAGTTAGGGGTATCAGAGTAAAGGGGGCTGAATACAAATGCCCCCTCCCCCCCCCCCACACACTTTTCACATATTTATTTGTATCATTTATCATTTTCCTTCCACTTCACAATTATTATTATTTTTTTATTTATTCTTTATTAGAAAATTGTTCAAATACAAAACACACCCACATTGGTGTATAAAAAGTCACAATTATGTGACACTTTGTGTTGGTTTATCACATAAAATCCCAATAAAATACATTTACGTTTTTTGGTTGTAACGTGACAACATGTGGGAAATCTCAAGGGGTATGAATACTTTTTCAAGGCACTGTATATATATATATATATATATATATATACAGGGATGCTGAACAGAATCAGAATTATTTTGTCAGATGTCACAAGTATCAAGTTTCTGCTCTAAAAAAAGAATAATGTTCCCAGCCGCATACAATGTATCTCTATGACTTGGGTGTTCCAGTTCTCGGCGGTAATTTCTCGCTGATACAAAGTTATTTTTTTTTTCCTTATTTCTGAGACTTGGAAGGAGTTTTGATCCATTCCGTAGTGCGGGTTCCTTTCATCTCTCAGTGCCGCCTGCCCTGCAATTTTCATATTTATAAGTCGTCTCTTTCCATCTCCTCTGCAAGTTGTCGGTGTGAATGAGGCTGACGGAGCCGTATAAAGTTTTTACATATTTTTTTATATATTTTTTTTTGGGGGGGGGGGGGGAGCGGTTGAAGTTTGAACCCTCCTTGATGGCGTTTCCTTTTATCTCCCACCACGGCACGCTGCGGCTCTTTTAATAAATCCCGGCATTTGATTGCACGCCGATCTGTCTGCTTTGAACAACTGTAACTTTGTGTGCGGCATCAATATTGTTGTGAAAGGCTCTTGTCACAGTGAGGAATGACACGATGACAAATACTCCCCGGGGGACGCCGAGGGGTTGGCACCGCACATATAAACCCTACAAAATATCGATTTCCGCGCCGTTAGGAGAGGAAAGTTTTTCTCGGAGGGCCGGGGGGATCAGCCACTTTGTCTTCTATAATTTATTGTCGGCGCCGCGCTCCCCTTGCCATACGGATGCCGGGGCGATTCTCTCGTGATTAGAAGGAAGTGTCAAAAGTTTTTTGATGTTTTTGACTTGGAAGGAGGAGAGAGATTCTGCTTTTGATATCTCACTGCTGGGAATAAGGGACCGGCCTTCGCACTGATCCTGAGTGCCGGGGGAGGGGGAGGGGAGGGGATCGTGCCGCGCGCAAATTGCTAGCGCATTAAGGGCTCGTTTACACTCACTTCAGAATGTGGCATTGGACGCGCTTTTTTTAAAGCGCTCTAAAAAAGCCAATCAAAGCTCCTGTCATCAAATAAAATGGTCACCTTACTAGACATGTGCACGGCCAAAAAATTATTAAGCAGGGGATCAGCAGAGCTGGGGGACCATACGCGGAGAAACTAGCAGATGTCGCCTGTGGTGAGCGGCATGGGAGCAATATAGCAAGAGGTGAGCAGGGACCGGAGAGAGAGAGGAGGATCAGCAGAGCTGGGGATCACTACTGAGTAGGGGATCAGCAGAGCTGGGAGTTAGACTACTTTCACGCTGGCAGCGCCGGCCATTAGTGCTAAAGCGCTGCTCGTTTTTGCTGCGCTTTAGCCAATGCTGTATCCTGGCCTAGGCCAACAAGGCCCAGGCCTAGGGCAGCACTTTGCCGGGGGGGCAGCATGGAAAGAGACCCTGCCGGCTTGCGCTACACTGTCAGTGTAGCGCCAGTCTTATGGGGTGGACTGGGCTAAGAGGCAAATTAGTCTAGCACCCCAATAAAGCGGCCGCACTGCTTCCGGTATGCGGGCAGCCGGCATTCCGCAACTGTGGGGGGGGGGCGGAGCTGCTTTTAATTTTGACTGTCCTATCATCCTGGACCACAAACCTTCCTCACTGTTCTATATGTTTTCTGCTGCACAATTGTCATGGTTATAGCTTCTTGGTCCTCTCCATAAAATTATCAGAAATTTTGGGTAGAGTAAGGGAGGGTTAGAGCCCTGGTCAGTTTTTATTTTTTACCATCCCTGTCCCATTGCAGAGATTTCCCTTCACGTCCTGCCCCATAGCCAAACAGGAAGTGAGAGGAAATATATGCAAAGGGAATCCATTGCCCCCCCAGGCCCTCAGAACTAGTGTCCCCACTCGAAAATTTCAGGGCGGGTCTAAAACAGAAAGGGGTGTTGCCTTGACAGGAAGGGGTGGGTCATATTTAAATTTGGGGGTGCACGAGTTTAGTCAGGCCTAGGGCAGCACAAATCCTAAATACACTACAGGCTTTAGCACTGTTTTAGCTTTTGCGACACATTTCAGCCGCTAGCTGGGCAGTTTTTATCCCCAAAAAAGGGTACAAAACACTTTTCAGGTGCTTTGGAAGCGCTACCCATACATTGCAATGGGCAGGGCGTTTTGGGAGCGCTAAATATAGCGATCACAAGCCTCCCCAAAGTTGCTTGCAGGGCTTTTCAGAACGTCCCGAGCTGGGGATCAGCAGAGCTGGGGGTTACTGCTGAGCCGTGGATCAGCAGAGCTGGGGAATACTACTGAGTGGGGGATCAGCAGAGCTGGGGGTTACTACTGAGCCGGAGATCAGCAGAGCTGGGGGTTACTACTGAGCCGGGGATCAGCAGAGCTGGGGGTTACTACTGAGCGGGGGATCAGCAGAGCTGGGGGTTACTACTGAGCTGGGGATCAGCAGAGGTGTGGGTTACTACTGAGCTGGGGACCAGCAGAACTGGGGGTTACTACTGAGCTGGGGACCAGCAGAACTGGGGGTTACTACTGAGCATGGGGATCAGCAGAGCTGGGGGTTACTACTGAGCGGGGGATCAGCAGAGCTGGGGGCACTCCTGAACAGGAAATCTGCTGAATGGGGGTATTAATGAGCTGGGGTTCTACTGTGCCCGTTTAACCACTTGAGCTCCAGAAGGTGTTACCCCCTAGATGACCAGGCCATTTTGCTATTTAGCACTGTGCTACTTTAACTGGTAATTGCGCGGTAATGCAAGACAGTATCCAAGTAAAATGTATGTTTTTTTGTTTTTTTTTTTACACAGATAGAGCTTTCTTTTGGTGGTATTTGATCACCACAGGGTTTTTCGTTTTGTATTATATAACAGAAAAAAAAAAAAACATGCTATAAAACATATATAATAAATCCCAAAAAGTGTATATTGATTGGTTTGCGTGAAAGTTGCAACATCTACAAACTATGAGATATATACTGGAATTTGTATTTATTTATTTTTCTATACTAGTAATGGTGGCGATCAGCGACTTATAATGGGACTGCGATAGTGCGGCGAACAATCTGACACTAACTGACGCTGGGGGGGGGGCTGACTAACTGCCACTGACATCACCAGTGATAGTAATACAGTGATCGGCGCCGTCTCTCACTGACACTCATACAGTCCTCATAATGAGGCTTGGAACGCAAGTGGCATCACCACATTGAGACGTGGAACGCACGCCAGTCCGTCATTTTAAGGAAAACCGGAAGTAACTTTCCGGCGTACTTGCTCCATCACAGTTCCCATTGATTTTATAGTGAGGCATGGAATCCACCAAGCCCACCGGGATCGAGGTATGATACGCACGCCCAGTTGCCATTATGCTAATGAGAAATGACGCCGGACGTTATTCAACGGCGGCACCATTCTCACTGACACCAATACACTTCTCATAACGAGGCTTGAAACGCAAGTGGCGTCACCACATTGAGGCGCGGAACGCACGCTGGTCGGCCATCTTGACGAAACCGGAAGCGATTTCCAGAACGGTCGGGGACACACTGAGGTGGGCTCTTATCATTGGGGTCACATTGTCTTTATATACTTGGATGGCTGCAGTGGATTGACACCCCAGACGACGTCTAATGAGACGAAACGCGTAGGGGAGGACTCCACTGCCGCCACATTTTAATCTAAGCGCTTAACTACCTTCTAAATGTAAGTTTTATAGCTTCATTACATTTTTTGTTCACTTTTTTTTACGGAATTACGCTATGTGGTCTTCTTTTTTTGTTTTCCTACTTTCAAACATCCATGCAATATTGGTGAGATTCTGATACCGCCCTTTGCCGAATATCCTTCTATGGAGGTTGTGATTCTAAGAGTATCTGGAAGACATACGGTCTAGCTACTGAGGATTCCAACGTCTCCACTCTCTTTGTCAGTTGACAACACAAGCCTGTTTTGACTCACGGAGCAAATAATTCCCTTGAGTTCAAACTATCCGGTAAGCCGGCATTTGTATTGGTGGCGGGTCACCTCACTTGTATCATCGGTCTACGTTCATCACCTGGAGGTCAGCACATCTCCCTTTGTGTAGATGGTGGACTCTTAATTGTTTTCTATATGGACTTTAACCACTTCCTGCCCGGTCAATAGCATATTGACGTCCAGGAAGTGGTTCTGTTATCCGGACTGGACGTCTATTGACGTCCTGCAGGATAACAGCCACCGCGCGCCCGTGGGGCCCGGCATCGCGGCGATCGGTGGTGCGGGGTGTCAGTCTGACACCCCGCACCACCAATCTCAGTAAAGAGCCTCCGACGGAGGCTTTTTACCACGTGATCAGCCGTGTCCAATCATGGCTGACCACGATGTAAACAGGAAGAGCCGTTGATCGGCTCTTCCTCACTCGCGTCTGACAGACACGAGTAGAGGAGAGACATCCCCCATGGCCATCTGCATGTTCCAAAACATACCATACATATGCCAATCAGTGCCCACAAATGGGCACTGACTGGCACCATAATAGTACAGTATTAAAAAAAGAAAAGTGATGCCCACTTGCTCAGCAATACCACCCACCAGTAATCAGTGCCACTCATCAGTGTCCCTCAGTGCAACCTATCAATGGCCATCCGTGCCCATCAGTGCCCACCTATCAGTGCCCATCAGTGCCCATCTGTGCCACCTATATGTACCCATCAGTGCCACCCATAAGTACCCATCAGTGCCGCTTATGAGTTCCCATGAGTGCCCATCAGTGCCGCCTATGAGTGCCCATCAGTGCCGCATACCAGTGCCACCTATCAGTGCCCATCAGTGCCGCCTATTAGTGCCCACCATCAGTGCTTATCAGTGCCACCTTATCGGTGCCCATCGGTGCCGCCTTATCAGTGCCCGTCAGTGCAGCCATATCAGTGCCCATCATTGAAGAAGAAAACTTATTTATTTACAAAAAAAATTAACAGAAACAAATAAAAACATTTTTTTATTCGTTGCACAAAAAATAAAAATCGCAGAGGTGATTAAATACCACCAAAATAAAGCTCTTTTTGTGGGAACAAAATGATAAAAAATTTGTTTGGGTACAGTGTTGCATGACCGCGCAATTATCATTCAAATTGCGACAGCGCTGAAAGCTGAAAATTGGCCTGGGCAGGAAGGTGCGTAAGTGCCCCCCGGTATTGAAGTGGTTAAAGAACACTAAAACGTTTTGTTTTTGGTCTGCAATATAATATGATATTGTTTTCACATTCACAGTAAATTCCACCATTCAGGGTTTCATACCCCAAGTTCAAATTCCATAGTCAGGTTGTCATTGCAATTTTCTGACTTGGACATTTAGCGTTACAATTTATTATTTTCCATCAGTGCTGATACTATACACTGTACTAATGACACTGGCTGGGAAGGGGTTACCATCTACGGGGGGATCAAAGGGTTAAATGTGTGCCTATTCATGTGTACAGTGTGTGGATTTTACTGCAGATCTCTTTGTTTTTTCTCCCTGCTTTGCAGAGATAAGAAACAGAGAGATTGTTTCTTGTGTACAGAGTTCTCTGTTGATTGTCAACACAGGGCTCTGGGCTGTGATTGGGCACATCTGATCAGGAACTCCCCACCGCAAATCATTGGCTGGGCCTTGCTGACAAACTCCCGCTATGTACAATCACAGAGGGTGCCGGTGGAGGGGAGAGGGTGAGGGTGGCGGAGCATCACAGGTCCCAGAAGGCCGCAGGACCATTCACAGAGTGCAGCCCAGTGGGAAGCCAGCTGTGTAGCCATGAGGAATCACAGCCGGCTTCCCAAACTAAAGATGCAGCACTGGGGTCCTAAAGACCGGTGAGGAACAGCCCTGGATCCCTGCAAAGGTGAGGGCGGCCTGGATCCCCGGACAAGTGAGGATGGCCCTGGATCCCCGGAGAGGTGAGGACGGCCTTGGATCCCCGGACAGGTGAGGACAGCCTGGATCCCCGGACAAGTGAGGATGACCCTAGATCCCCAGAGAGGTGAGGACGGCCCTGGATCCCCGGACAGGTGAGAACTGCCTGGATCCCTGGACAGGTGAGGACGGCCTGGATCCCCGGGCAGGTGAGGACGGCCCTGGATCCCCGGACAAGTGAGGATGGCCCTGGATCCCCGGAGAGGTGAGGACGGCCCTGGATCCCCGGACAGGTGAGGACGGCCTGGATCCCCAGACAAGTAAGGATGGCCCTGGATCCCCAGACAGGTGAGGACGGCCCTGGATCTCTGGACAGGTGAGGATGGCTCTGGATCCCCGGACAGGTGAGGACGGCCCTGGATCCCCAGACAGTTGAGGACGGCTTGGATGCTTGGACAGGTGTGGACGGCCTGGATGCCTGGACAGGTGAGGACGGCCTGGATCCCCCGACAAGTGAGGATGGCCCTGGATCCCCAGACAGGTGAGGATGGCCCTAGATCCCCGGACAGGTGAGGACGGCCCAGGATCCCTGGACAGGTGAGGATGGCCCTGTATCCCCGGACAGGTGAGGACGGCCCTGGATCCCCGGTCTGGTGAGGATGGCCCTTGTTCCCCGGACTGGTGAGGACAGCCCTGGATCTCCGGACTGGTGAGGATGGCCCTGGTTCCCCGGACAGGTGAGGATGGCCCTGGATCCCCGAACGGGTGGTGACTGCCCTGGATCCCCGGACAGGTGAGGATGGCCCTGAATCCCCGGACAGGTGAGGACGGCCCTGGATCCCCAGACGGGTGAGGATGGCCCTGGATCCCCAGACAGGTGAGGATGGCCCTGGATCCCCGGACAGGTGAGGATGGCCCTGGATCCCCGGACAAGTGAGGACGGCCCTGGATCCCCAGACAAGTGAGGACGGCCCTGGATCCCTGGATCCCCGAGCAGGTGAGGATGGCCCTGGATCCCCGGACAGGTGAGGACGGCCCTGAATCCCCGGACATGTGAGGACGGCCCTGGATCCCCAGACGGGTGAGGATGGCCCTGGATCCCCAGACAGGTGAGGAAGGCCCTGGATCCCCGGATAGGTGAGGATGGCCCTGGATCCCCGGACAAGTGAGGATGGCCCTGGATCCCTGGATCCCCGGACAAGTGAGGATGGCCCTGGATCCCCGGAGAGGTGAGGACGGCCTGGATCCCCAGACAAGTGAGGATGGCCCTGGATCCCCGGACAGGTGAGGACGGCCCTGGATCCCTGGACAGGTGAGGATGGCCCTGGATCCCTGGACAGGTGAGGACGGCCCTGGATCCCCAGACAGTTGAGGACGGCTTGGATGCCCAGACAGGTGAGGATGGCCTGGATCCCCGAAAAGTGAGGATGGCCCTGGATCCCCAGACAGGTGAGGATGGCCCTGGATCCCCAGACAGGTGAGGATGGCCCTGGATCCCCGGACAGGTGAGGACGGCCCAGGATCCCTGGACAGGTGAGGACGGCCCTGTATCCCCGGACAGGTGAGGACGGCCCTGGATCCCCGGTCTGGTGAGGATGGCCCTGGTTCCCCGGGCTGGTGAGGACAGCCCCTGGATCTCCGGGCAGGTGAGGACGGCCCTGGATCTCCGGACGGGTGAGGATGGCCCCGGATCCCTAGACAGGTGAGGACTGCCCTGGATCCCCAGACAGTTGAGGACGGCTTGGATGCCCGGACAGGTGAGGATGGCCCTGGATCCCCGGACAAGTGAGGACGGCCCTGGATCCCCAGACAAGTGAGGACGGCCCTGGATCCCTGGATCCCCGAGCAGGTGAGGATGGCCCTGGATCCCCGGACAGGTGAGGACGGCCCTGAATCCCCGGACATGTGAGGACGGCCCTGGATCCCCAGACGGGTGAGGATGGCCCTGGATCCCCAGACAGGTGAGGAAGGCCCTGGATCCCCGGATAGGTGAGGATGGCCCTGGATCCCCGGACAAGTGAGGATGGCCCTGGATCCCTGGATCCCCGGACAAGTGAGGATGGCCCTGGATCCCCGGAGAGGTGAGGACGGCCTGGATCCCCAGACAAGTGAGGATGGCCCTGGATCCCCGGACAGGTGAGGACGGCCCTGGATCCCTGGACAGGTGAGGATGGCCCTGGATCCCTGGACAGGTGAGGACGGCCCTGGATCCCCAGACAGTTGAGGACGGCTTGGATGCCCAGACAGGTGAGGATGGCCTGGATCCCCGAAAAGTGAGGATGGCCCTGGATCCCCAGACAGGTGAGGATGGCCCTGGATCCCCAGACAGGTGAGGATGGCCCTGGATCCCCGGACAGGTGAGGACGGCCCAGGATCCCTGGACAGGTGAGGACGGCCCTGTATCCCCGGACAGGTGAGGACGGCCCTGGATCCCCGGTCTGGTGAGGATGGCCCTGGTTCCCCGGGCTGGTGAGGACAGCCCCTGGATCTCCGGGCAGGTGAGGACGGCCCTGGATCTCCGGACGGGTGAGGATGGCCCCGGATCCCTAGACAGGTGAGGACTGCCCTGGATCCCCAGACAGTTGAGGACGGCTTGGATGCCCGGACAGGTGAGGACGGCCTGGATCCCCCGAAAAGTGAGGATGGCCCTGGATCCCCAGACAGGTGAGGATGGCCCTGGATCCCCAGACAGGTGAGGATGGCCCTGGATCCCCGGACAGGTGAGGACGGCCCAGGATCCCTGGACAGGTGAGGACAGCCCTGTATCCCCGGACAGGTGAGGACGGCCCTGGATCCCCGGTCTGGTGAGGATGGCCCTGGTTCCCCGGGCTGGTGAGGACAGCCCCTGGATCTCCGGGCAGGTGAGGACGGCCCTGGATCTCCAGACGGGTGAGGATGGCCCTGGATCCCCAGACAGGTGAGGACTGCCCTGGATCCCCAGACAGTTGAGGACGGCTTGGATGCCCGGACAGGTGAGGACGGCCTGGATCCCCCGAAAAGTGAGGATGGCCCTGGATCCCCAGACAGGTGAGGATGGCCCTGGATCCCCAGACAGGTGAGGATGGCCCTGGATCCCCGGACAGGTGAGGATGGCCCAGGATCCATGGACAGGTGAGGACGGCCCTGTATCCCCAGACAGGTGAGGACGGCCCTGGATCCCCGGTCTGGTGAGGATGGCCCTGGTTCCCCGGACTGGTGAGGACAGCCCCTGGATCTCCGGGCAGGTGAGGACGGCCCTGGATCTCCGGACAGGTGAGGACGGCCCTGAATCCCCGGACAGGTGAGGACAGCCCTGGATCCCCAGACGGGTGAGGATGGCCCTGGATCCCCAGACAGGTGAGGACGGCCCTGGACCCCCGGACAGGTGAGGATGGCCCTGGATCCCCGGACAAGTGAGGACGGCCCTGGATCCCCAGACAAGTGAGGACGGCCCTGGATCCCCGGACAGGTGAGGATGGCCCTGGATCTCCGGACTGGTAAGGATGGCCCTGGTTCCCCAGACAGGTGAGGATGGCCCTGGACCCCCGGACAGGTGAGGATGGCCCTGGATCCCTGGACAAGTGAGGACGGCCCTGGATCCCCGGACAAGTGAGGACGGCCCTGGATCCCCGGACAGGTGAGGACGGCCCTGGATCCTCGGACAGGTGAGGACGGCCCTGGATCCTCTGACAGGTAAGTTATTTTATTAAAAATCAGCAGCTCCAGTATTTGTAGCTGATGACATTTCATTATTTTTTCAGACTGAAGAACCTCTTTAAGATCCACCAGAAAGTGTTGACGGAGCAAAGTCTTTGTTGAGCTATCTAAGCTTCCTTTCCAGCATTATCCAAAAATAATAATAATAATAATAAAGTGCCACCAGCAGGTCATAAAAGGCATCACAATGTTTTTGCAGACATCTCTACAATTTCTGACTTCTCTATCGAATAATAAGAGAAACCAGAAGCCGTCTCCCCGCAATTTACAGGAATGGCATTTCCTTGTGTTCCAAACGCGACGCGCACACCCTGAGCAGCTCCTAGCCGGCAGGGGGGGAATTTGCACATTTTTTTTTTTTCGGTAGAAGTCAATGAAACTTGACATTTATGTCACTCGTTAAGGTAATTAAAGAACTCCAGCACATCTCTACCTCCTCTGTGATTTCTGGCTCAGTAGGATTTTCGCTGAAGGCTTTTTTTTCCCTTTCTCGGTACTAAGCATCGCTTTGGCTCCGCGGTCTACAGAGGTAGCTGTACAAATCTCTCACTGCAAGGCTAAATTCTAAATTAAATTCCTGCTTGCTCTGTACAAACCAAAATAAATGGAGGCTGGTCGGCGGTGCCGGTGCGTTTACCACCTCATTTTACTTTTAAAGTTAATACAGGGAGCTTAGAGCGGCTCCCTGATTGATTCCGCCAGCGCCGAGGTGCCGGAAACCGTCCTGACTGTTGTTTCTGACAATTTATTCCTCTGTCATTCACTTAACAAATTGGAGGAAATTTAATATTTATGCAAGCCGGATATCGGAGGAGTAAATTGTGATTATTTAGCTTAGAGGTCGGCATCTTTCTCCTGCGCTCTACAGTTTGTCAATCCTTGTCAATGCCTAGTGAACACCATGGTGGAATATCGACCATTGTCCATGCCTAGTGAACACTGTGGTGGAATATTGACCATTGTACATGCATGGTGAACACTGTGGTGGAATATTGACCATTGTACATGCATGGTGAACACTGTGGTGGAATATTAACCATTGTCCATGCCTAGTGAACACCATGGTGTAATATTGACCATTGTCCATGTATGGTGAACACTGTGGTGGAATATTGACTACTGTCAATGCATGGTGAACACTGTGGTGGAAAATAGACCATTGTCCATGCCTGGTGAACACGGTGGTGGAATATCGACTATTGTCAATGCATGGTGAACATCGTGGTGAAATATCAACTATTGTCCATGCATGGTGAACAGTGTGGTGGAATATCGACCGTTGTCAATGCATGGTGAACACCGTGGTGGAATATCGACCATTTTCAATGCATGGTGAACACTGTGGTGGAATATCAACCATTGTCCATGCCTGGTGAACAGTGTGGTGGAATATCGTCCAATTTCCATGCACGGTGAACAGTGTGGTGGAAAATTGACCATTGTCCATGCCTGGTGAACACTGTGGTGGAATATCAACCATTGTCCATGTATTGTGAACAGTGTGGTGGAATATTGACCATTGTCCATGCCTGGTGAACACTGTGGTGGAATATCGACCATTGTCCATGTATTGTGAACAGTGTGGTGGAATATTGACCATTGTCCATGCCTGGTGAACAGTGTGGTGGAATATCGTCCATTGTCCATGCCTGGTGAACACTGTGGTGGAATATCGACCATTGTTCATGTATTGTGAACACTGTGGTGGAATATCGACCGACCATTGTCCATGCATGGTGCCAGTTAAAGGGTATGGAAACCCTAACAAGGAACATCCCGTATTCGCTATCTTCTGGTCTATTAAATGTACCATTGAAAGCGTTTTGCTATAATTATTCCATAAGTGCAGAAAGAACATCTCTTGATCCTGTCAGAAAGAGCTCACTTTAGTCTTATCTCAAAAAGTGTTAACAGCCCTGTTCATTTTACTTCTGTGAACTACAGAACACCTCGTTACTATGGAGGAGAGGAGAGGAGAGGAGAGGAATGGAGAGGAAAGGAAAGGAGAGGAAAGGAGAGGAGAATGGAGAGGAGAGGAGAATGGAGAGGAGAGGAGAGGAATGGAGAGGAAAGGAGAGGAAAGGAGAGGAGAATGGAGAGGAGCGGAGAATTGAGAGGTGAGGAGAATTGAGAGGAGAGAAGAATGGGGAGGAGAACGGAGAGGAGAAGAGTGGAGAATGAAGAGGTGAGGGGAGGAAAATAAGGAGGAAAGGAGGGGAGAATGCAGAGGAAAGGAGAGAAGGGGAGAATGGAAAGGAGATGAGAATGGAAGGGAGAGAAGAGGAGAATGGAAAGAACAGGAGAATGGAGAAGAGAATAAAGAGGAGAGGAGTGGAGAATAGAGAGGAGAATGGAGAGGAGAGGAAATGAGAGGAGAATGGAGAGGAGAGGAGAATGGAGAAGGTGATTGACAGGAGAGGAGAATGGGGAGGAGAACGGAGAGGAGAAGAGTGGAGAATGAAGAGGTGAGGGGAGGAGAATGAGGAGGAAAGGAGGGGGAATGCAGAGGAAAGGAGAGGAGAATGGAAAGGAGAGAAGAGGAGAATGGAAAGAAGAGGAGAATGTAGAGGAGTGGTGAAGGGATAGGAGAGGAGAATGGAGAGGAGTGGAGAATAGAGAGGAGAATGGAGAGGAGAGGAAATGAGAGGAGAATGGAGAGGAGAGGAGAATGGAGAAGGTGATTGACAGGAGAGGAGAATGGGGAGGAGAACGGAGAGGAGAAGAGTGGAGAATGAAGAGGTGAGGGGAGGAGAATGAGGAGGAAAGGAGGGGGGAATGCAGAGGAAAGGAGGGGAGAATGGAAAGTAGAGAAGAGGAGAATGGAAAGAAGAGGAGAATGTAGAGGAGTGGTGAAGGGATAGGAGAGGAGAATGCAGAGGAGAATGGAGAGGTGAAGAATGAAGAGGTGAGGAGAGGAGAATGAAGAGGAAAGGTGAGGAGAGGAGAATGGAAAGGAGCAGAGAAGAGAATTGAGCGGAGAATGGGGAGGAGAGGAGAGGAGAGGAGATGTTTGTAGTCCCCTACTAAGGAGACAATGCTGCTTCTGTCTAGATATAGTACAGTGAGTGAGCATTGTTACCCCACGACAGGAAGTGTGTTACTGGCAGGACTACCAGGTGAAATTAAAGGAAATCCTGAAAAAAAAGAAAACAAATTCAGCCATCAAACCAAAAAACTAGGAAGCTGTGATACATTTCATTTGCATTCTTGGATTTTTGCTACACTTTGAGGTCTGGTTATTTAAAAAAAAAAAAAAAAAACACGCATAGCTATTCATTCAGCCAATCTGTGTGTACATTATTATTCTGCACAATTTGGACAAAAGTGAAAAAAATTTAGGCCATTTTCTCTTCTAAACAAATGTTCTTTCATTATGGGGAGTATTAAAATACCACATTATGGACACTAGATGGAGATGAGGAGCAGAGGCAATACATACAGTTTTGCACCAAGAGATACAATATAACAATTCTAGAAGACAGTAGAAGGAATAAGCTAATTAATGCAACCAACTGTCACATACCTTGGTTGGAGGCCAAAGTGTCAAGAGGGCTTCCTCTTGCAGCTCTGGTCTGTGCCCCCTTGAGGGCATAAAGAAGCACAGGTGTTGGTAATCAGGTAGCAGTGATCTCAGGACCACCAGCAGCAGTGCAGGCACATCAGAGGTGGCCCAAGGATTGCGGCCTGCTGGAAGGCACCCGGGAAATGGACCTTGGAAGCTTGGTACAGAGACTGTGGGGACACACCATCAAAGGTAGATGCAGGTACCCAATGGGATTAAGAACATGGTCAGGTGGCAAGCCAGGGTCAGTATGGATGAACAGCGTAGTCAAGCAGCAGGCCAAGGTCAATACCAGGAACATAACAAAGCATGGTCAGAGGCAAGCCGAAGTCAGAAGCCAGAATCCACAAAGCAAAGTCAGGAGCAGTCAAGTAAGCAACGTGAGATCAGAAACACAGGTAGCTGAAGAACATTCGTGATTAGCACACATCAGGGCCTCCTTTAAATAGACAGCTTGGCGCCATTGCTGGGATTGGCCGTGCTGGGTCATGCACACTGATAAGCACTGGCGCACATGAATATGCCATCATGTCAGTGCGTCGTGTGCAGGAGCATTAGCTGGGCATTTATTGGTCTCCAGACACAAACTTTACCTTAAGGGCGTGTTTAGACTTGCGGTTGGAGGGCGTTAAAAATGCACAGTTAGGTCACGTTTTTAGTGCCCCCCAACCGCCCCCCTTTAGATGCAATGGCAGCACATGCAATGGTCGTAATACTTCACTCCCCCTCCCCCCCCCCACCAAAATTATTAACATGTTGCAATAACATGACCCATTCAAGTGAATGAGGAAGCACCGCAAATGCCCTCTGGTGCATTTGTACGGCAATTATGGGGTTAAAACAGGCGGTGAGGAGTCGTCACATCACTTCCTTACCTCACCCCCTTTAAACAGCACTGAAAAAGTGACCCAAACAAAGATTGCTTTACAGAGGAGCAGTAGTTTAGTTCTAATTACATGTTTTGTTACCAAGACATTTGTATTTCCTTTGCTCCTCAGCTCCATCTATTGGCCATAATGGAGTATTTCTACTATAGCCCAAAATGAAAGAAGATTCTCTCAGAAAAGGAAATAACCAAAAGAACATTTGTTTTTGCTCCACTCACACAGAACGAAGGTACATGCGGGTTTGATGGACGCATGGCTCTGCACTTTTCTCATAAATAGATCCCTTCTAGTGGTCCTCTGAGATGGTGTCACCGTCTGTCCTCTGGCTGAGAAGAGGAAACTCGATGGACGCCTTCCAAACCCAACCTGAAAGAACTCTGTTTATTAAGTCTTTCATTTTATTTTGAGTGGCTGATACATCTATTAGAGGCGACAGCGAGATTCAGATTTGGTTTAGTGACTTTAGATTCTTGCTGAATCACGTTCCTGTGAAGATGATACAATTTTTCTTTTCATGTATATTTCTTGCTGACATCGTCAGTCCCGAGTGTGAGGCAGAAATGGACTTCTTCTTCTTCTTCATGAGGTTCAGATATTCAACAAAGAGCGGGCGCCGTTCCCAGAATTCCATTTATTACAATGAATTCAGATATTAACTCAATGTCATTTATTTCAAGAATACAAAAAGGTAATTAGTCCAATAAGGAGCCAAAGAATTCAATCAGCCAATCAAACTGTTACTTTGTATCTCTCTATCTCCCGTCTGATCGATGTTTATAAACAATGTTACTTTGTATCTCTCTATCTCCCGTCTGATCGATGTTTATAAACAATATTACTTTGTATCTCTCTATCTCCCGTCTGATCAATGTTTATAAACAATGTTACTTTGTATCTCTCTATCTCCCGCCTGATCAATGTTTATAAACAATTTTACTTTGTATCTCTCTATCTCCTGTCTGATCAATGTTTATAAACAATGTTACTTTGTATCTCTCTATCTCCTGTCTGATCAATGTTTATAAACAATGTTACTTTGTATCTCTCTATCTCCTGTCTGATCAATGTTTATAAACAATGTTACTTTGTATCTCTCTATCTCCCATCTGATCAATACTTATAAACAATGTTACTTTGTATCTCTCTATCTCCCGTCTGATCAATGTTTATAAACAATGTTACTTTGTATCTCTCTATCTCCCATCTGACCAATGTTTATAAACAATGTTACTTTGTATTTCTCTATCTCCCGTCTGATCAATGTTTATAAACACTGTAACTTTGTATCTCTCAATCTCACTGTCTGATCAATGTTTATAAACAATGTTACTTGTATCTCTCTATTTCCTGTCTGATAAATGTTTATAAACACTGTAACTTTGTATCTCTCAATCTCACTGTCTGATCAATGTTTATAAACAATGTTACTTGTATCTCTCTATTTCCTGTCTGATCAATGTTTATAAACAATGTTACTTTGTATCTCTCTATCTCCTGTCTGAACAATGTTTATAAACAATATTACTTTGTATCTCTCTATCTCCTGTCTGATCAATGTTTATAAACAATGTTACTTTGTATCTCTCTATCTCCCATCTGATCAATGTTTATAAACCATGTTACTTTGTATCTCTCTATCTCAGGCCTTATCAATGTTTATAAACAATGTTTCTTTTTTTTTCTCGATCTCCTATCTGGACAATGTTTGAAGCACCCAGCTGATCCTGAATAGCATAGTAGCTGAAACAATATGACATGATGGGAAACATATGGAAAAATAGATTTTGAATTACATAAACTTTAACTCTCCAGGTAGGCGATGGTTACGTTTAGGAAGTTACTTTAATGTTTTTGATTCCCGATATGAACTTCTGTATCATTGAATATTCAGCAATCGCCACATGAGCCAGAAAAGGTAGAAGGGGATTCTGTGCGGCTTGTAATCTGTGCGTTTCCTTCACATGCGATTCACAAGTCACTCAGACAGTCCTCTGCGTAGAACCGCCGCCGCGTCTCCGCAAATGAGCCATTATAACAGGCGGCACTCAGCGAGAAACGTATCTGCTGAGACGGCGAGAATTAATCGGCTTGACACAAATAAACATGTCAGAGATTAAACACGCAGAGTAAGAAGTGAAATTACAATGCAAATGCACAACTAAAAAAAATAATAATCTCAGCTTATAATGACAAATGACAAACAGAATGTGCGGCAAAAAGATAAAATACGACGACTTAAAAATAAAACACGAAGTACGGCCGTCTTCTAAACATCAAAAAAGGGCCATTAAGTCCCGTCCTCGATCCCTCGCTAACAACAAACGCGGGCGCCGGTGACTGGAATTAGACGAGATGTTTGTAAATAAAAATCAATAAAATAAACAAGCGGGCCGGGTTTTTATTTTGGTGTCTGAGTGTTCTAAGCGCGACTTCAAAGCCAGCCGATCGCTCGCCACGCTTCAAGGAGCCGGAAACAAGCGCGGCGTGCGTTTTGTCGTGGATGTGTTCTGTGAAAAGTACAAGGCTCCCCCCGACCTGCGCTCACCGGCTGTGTTCAACAATTTATATTACAATTCTCTATTTGTTCTTCTGGATACTTCAAAATTTCAGAGATCCGAGTTATAATGAGATAATGGAAGTTATAGAGCGGACCTTACGTTCGTATCACGAAGGTTTCTTCATGTTCAGTGCAGCGCAGTACGGGGTCTGTTTATTAGTAAACTGCAAATGTCTCAGCATCCCCATAATGTCTGTAATAAGTTTATCTGCTATGATCATCAGCTCCATCTAGTGGCCATAATGCTGTATTTTCCAGAATAACCTCAATCAGGATAATACTGCAGTAAGGCCACTAGATAAAGCTGCAGATCATGGGAAAGAAACTTATTAGAAACGTTACAGGGATTGTTTGCCAAAGCCATGCAAATGTCTCAGCATTTTAATTATATATATATATATATATATATATATATATATATATATATATATATATATAATTATTATATTATACTTGTGTTACCAAGTAATTGAACAGGTGTACCTAAAAAAGTAGTACATAGTAGTGGTCAATGAACAAAACAGGTATAGGGGCACTCACGGGTTTTGCAGAGGAGATAGATTAAAACATCAGCGTTTTTATTGTCAACATTTTAATGACGCTCACTTCAACTTTCTCCAGACACTACAACATGGAATTGAACAGACCAATAAACCAGAAAGTCAAATCCGATATACTTACCCTTCCAGTGCTCCATACCTGCTACTCCTGACACACACTCTGATTTCTCAGAGATGCACACATACAGTACTTATATTGTGCTGTCACTTTGGCTAACCTAGTATGCTTTGGGAATCCTTTGTCAAATTGACAAATATATATGGGTGATACTCGAAAAATTAGAATATGGTGCAAAAGTTCATTTATTTCACTAATGCAATTTAAAAGGTGAAAGTAATATATGAGAGAGACTCATTACATGCAAAACAAGATAGTTCAAGACGTGATTTGTCATCATTGTGATGATTATGGCTTACAGCTCATGAAAACCCCAAATCCACAATTTCAGAAAATGAGAATATTACATGCAATCAATAAAACAAGGATTGTACATAGAAGAATATGGGACCTGTGAAAAGTAGAAGCTGCATATGTACTCAGTGCTTGGTTTGGGCCCCTCAATGCGGCGTGCCATGGAGGCACTGCTGAGGTGTTATGGAAGACCAGGATGTTTCAATGGCGGCCTTCAGCTCTTCTCCATTGTTGGGTCTCATGTCTCTCATCTTTCTCTTGGCAATGCCCCATAAATTCTCCATCATAGATTCACCATCATAGATTCTCCATCATAGATTCATCATCATAGATTCTCCATCATAGATTCTCCATCATAGATTCTCCATCATAGATTCTCTATCATAGATTTTCCATCATAGATTTTCCATCATAGATTCTCCATCATAGATTCTCTATGGGGTTCTGGTCAGGCGAGTTTGCTGGCCAATCAAACACAGTAATCTCACGGTCATGTGTCCAGGTTTTGGTGCTTTTGGCAGTGTGGGGGAGGTGCCAAGTCCTGCTGGAAAATGAAGTCAGCATCCCCATAGAGCTCGTCTGCGGAAGGAAGCATGAAGTGCTCCAAAATCTCCTGGTAGACGGCTGCGGTGACCCCGGACTTAATGAAGCACAGCGGACCAACACCAGCAGATGACACGGCTCCCCAAATCACCACAGACTGTGGAAACTTCACACTGGACTTGAAGCATCTTGCAGTGTGTGCCTCTCCATTCTTCCTCCATACTCCGGCTCCTTGGTTTCCAAATCAGATCATCAGAAAAGAGGACTTTGGACCACTGAGCACCAGACCAGGTGTGTTTTCTTTAGCCCAGGTAAGACGCTTCTGAGTCTGACGTTGTTTGTTGTTCAGGAGGGGTTGACAAGAGGAATATGACATTTGAAGCCCATGTCCAGGATCCGTCTGTGTGTGGCGGCTTTTGATGCACTGACTCCAGCCTCAGTCCACTCCTTGTGAAAGTCCCCAACACTTCTGAATGGCCTTTTCCTGACAATCCTCTCCAGGCTGCGCTCATCCCTACGGCTTGTGCACCTTTTTCTTCCACACTTTTCCCTTCCACATAACTTTCTATTAATGTCCTTTGATACAGCACTTTGGGAACATCCAACTTCTTTTGCAATTACCTTTTGAGGCTTTCCCTCCTTATGGAGGGTGTCAATCATGGTTTTCTGCACAACTGTCAGGTCAGCAAGTCTTTCCCATGATTGTGATTCCTACTGAACCAGACTGAGAGACCATTTAAAGGCTCAGGAACCCTTTGCAGGTGTTATGGCTTCATTATCTGATTAGATTGGGACACTTTGAGCCGAGAATATCGCACTTTTTCACAATATTCAAATTTTCTGAGATTGTGGATTTGGGGTTTTCATGAGCTGGAAGCCATAATCCTCACAATGATGACAAATCACGGCTTGAACTATCTTGCTTTGCATGTAATGAGTCTCATATATTACTTTCACCTTTTAAGTTGCACTAGTGAAATAAATGAACTTTTGCACGATATTCTAATTTTTCGAGTATCACCTGTATATAAACATTCCCATAGACACCCTCCTAAACCTTGTGGACGGCCTTCCCAGAAGAGTTGAAGCTGTTATAGCTGCAAAGGGAGGGCCAACTCAATATTGAACCCTACGGATTTAGGGTCCTTTCATACGGGCTTGTCCATTTGATGGACTCCGCTTGCTCAGCGGGGGGATCGATCCGTTGATCCCCGCTGAGCAGACAGATGACAGGTCCATCTCCGCTCACTGTGCAGGGACGGACCACTCAGAGTAGCGCTCTCCTCTATGGGGAGATCGGATGAAAATAGACCGCCTGTCTGTTTTCATCTGATCCGCCAGACGGCTGGAAAATAGGGTCACCATCCATCTGGATTTGGCGGATTGGATAGCAGTGGTGTCAGTGGACATGTCACCACTGACTTCCGCTGCCCCATAGAGGTGAATGGAGTGTCTGATCAGGTCCTCCTGAAAAACTGACAGGTGAACCTGATCGTAAAGATCGTGTGAAAGGACCCTAAGACTGGGATGCCATTAAAGTTCATGTGCGTGTAAAGGCAGGTGTCCCAATACTTTTGGTAATTTAGTGTATAAACAAAACAAGTATAGAGATGATCGCGGGTCTTGCAGAAGCGATAGATCAAAACAGCAGCAGTTTTATTGTCGATGGTTTAATGAAGTTCAGTCCATTGTTCTCAAGACACAATGGGGTGGATTTACTAAAACTGGAGAGCCAATCAGCTTCTAACCTAACTGGTTGTTATAGGCAGAAGGGTTCCCTACATTAGTGGTCAATGCAATAGGACATTGCTGATCAATGCAGCAGTAGGACATTGGTGGTCAATGCAGTAGGACATTGGAGGTCAATGCAGTAGGACATTGGTGGTCAATGCAGTAGGACATTGGTTGTCAATGCAGAAGGACATTGGTGGTCAATGCAGTAGGACATTGGTAGTCAATGCAGAAGGACATTGCTGGTCAATGCAGTAGGACATTGGTGGTCAATGCAGTAGGACATTGCTGGTCAATGCAGTAGGACATTGGTGGTCAATGCAGTAGGACATTGGTGGTCAATGCAGTAGGACATTGCTGGTCAATGCAGTAGGACATTGCTGGTCAATGCAGTAGGGCTCCCTTACATTGGCAGCTTGTAGGAAGAATATTCCTTATAGATACCAAAAAATGTCTTTGGGGTTTAGTGGGAATTTAGCTGAGAAATTCGAGGAAAGGCTGCTGGTCCCATGCCTGTAGTTCTAAGTGATGTTGGTGCTGTAACTATGCAGGTAAGTTATCCATTGGTACAGTAGATGTCATCATTGGGGTAGTCATCACGACCTTCTGGGGTTCCTTTGCTAAAAGCAAATACGATGTTCACCTTGCAAAGGAATTATCCCTTAACGTAGTAGATGTGGGAAAAATTCACATCACAAAGAATACCCAACATAAAGAAATGTGTATTATTGCTTTCATAGTATAGGATGATGGTTTTCCGTTGGTGGATGGTGGTTTTCCATTGGAGGATGGTGGATGGTGGTTTTCCGTTGGTGGATGGTGGTTTTCCGTTGGTGGATGATGATTTTCCGTTGATGGATGGTGGTTTTCCGTATGTGGATGGTGGTTTTCCGTTGGAGGATGGTGGATGGTGGTTTTCCATTGGTGGATGGTGGTTTTCCGTTGGTGGATGGTGGATGGTGGTTTTCTGTTGGTGGATGATGGTTTTCCATTGGTGGATGGTGGATGATGGTTTTCCGTTGGTGGATGGTGGTTTTCCGTTGGTGGATGGTGGTTTTCCGTTGGAGGATGGTGGATGGTGGTTTTCCGTTGGTGGATGGTGGTTTTCCATTGGTGGATGGTGGTTTTCCATTGGAGGATGGTGGGTGGAGGTTTTCCGTTGGTGGATGGTGGTTTTCTGTTGGTGGATGGTAGATGGTGGTTTTCCGTTGGTGGATGGTGGTTTTCCGTTGGTGAATGGTTGTTTTCCGTTGGTGGATGGTGGATGGTAGAAGGTGGGTGGTGGAAGGTGGTTTTCCGTTGGTGGATGGTGGATGGTGGATTTCCGTTGGTGGTTGGTGGATGGTGGTTTTCTGTTGATGGATGGTGGATGGTGGTTTTCCGTTGATGGATGGTGGATGGTGGTTTTCCATTGGTGGATGGTGGATGGTGGTTTTCTGTTGGTGGATGGTGGTTTTCCATTGGTGGATGGTGGTTTTCCGTTGGTGGATGTTGGTTTTCCGTTGGTGGATGGTGGATGGTGGAAGGTGGTTTTCCGTTGGTGGATGGTGGTTTTCCGTTGGTGGATGGTGGTTTTCCGTTGGTTGATGGTGGATGGTGGAAGGTGGTTTTCTGCAGAGCTTCACCTCATTCACTAAGCTAAAAGAAAATGTCCTTTGGGAATTCTAAAGCCTATTTGTCTTTAGTAAATCAGCCCCACTGAGTCATTTTAAACACAATGTATTGAAGTGTGAGTAGAGTTTATCTTTAAACATAAGTAGTACGCAGAGCGAGCGAACAATGCGTTTCCTTGGCGAGCGGCGCTCGGCTCCAGTGGCTCGTATGACACTTCTCTGTATTCTGTCGGAGAGGAAATTGTGTTGAGTCTGATGGTTTCTGCACATCCTTCCGTGTCATCCCGTGTATGTTTATGCTGCGTTCATCCATGTGGTGAGAAGTATTTTGAATAATTGTCATGGTTGGAGCCAGAGCCTCGGGTGGCCTCCATCTGCTTCACCCCCCTACCGCGTCTGATTAGAGCGTAACATGGCGCCGCCATCACAGCTTGCCGGCGGACAGGGAGAACACATGGAAATTTTGACTCTTGTTTTCTGCATTGCCGAAAGTCGGGACGGGCTGCTGACAGAACGCTGCAGAGAGGGCGCTGGGAAGAAGAGTCCTTCTACTCCTCGGAGATTTATGTTACCGTACAGCTTGTAGATGATCGTTCAGGAGATCGCAACTCAAATGTCTTTTTTATTATTCTGGAACTCTCTGTAAGGCTCTTTGTTGCACCATCTTTTTAAATTTCAGGTACAAACGTGATCTACCGAATCATTCATTGATTATGTGACCACCTTCTCAGGAAATCAATCATTTCCATTCAGTGCAAGTCCCAGTGTTCAATATCGATCAGTGACACCATAAGTGGCACCATCAATGTGTACAAAACACGCTTCAAGCAATGTGTAGGTCCATCTGGTAATCCTCCACCGGCACATCAAAACTGCTTACCGGAGCAACAGACTACAAATCTTTAGAGGCCTGGTAGAGCTTTAACACCAATGCCACATGAAGTAGCAGAGTCCTCCAGCAGAGCAGAGTATTTCAGGAGAGGAGAGTTATAGAGGAAGGAGCAGAGTCCTCCAGCAGAGTATTTCAGGAGAGGAGAGTTATAGAGGAAGGAGCAGAGTCCTCCAGCAAAACAGAGTATTTCTGGAGAGGAGAGTTATAGAAGAAGGAGCAGAGTCCTCCAGCAGAGTATTTCAGGAGAGGAGAGTTATAGAGGAAGGAGCAGAGTCCTCCAGCAGAGCAGAGTATTTCTGGAGAGGAGAGTTATAGAGGAAGGAGCAGAGTCCTCCAGCAGAGCAGAGTATTTCTGGAGAGGAGAGTTATAGAAGAAGGTGCAGAGTCCTCCAGCAGAGTATTTCAGGAGAGGAGAGTTATAGAGGAAGGAGCAGAGTCCTCCAGCAGTGCAGAGTATTTCAGGAGAGGAGAGTTATAGAAGAAGGTGCAGAGTCCTCCAGCAGAGTATTTCAGGAGAGGAGAGTTATAGAGGAAGGAGCAGAGTCCTCCAGCAGTGCAGAGTATTTCAGGAGAGGAGAGTTATAGAAGAAGGTGCAGAGTCCTCCAGCAGAGTATTTCAGGAGAGGAGAGTTATAGAGGAAGGAGCAGAGTCCTCCAGCAGAGCAGAGTATTTCAGGAGAGGAGAGTTATAGAGGAAAGAGCAGAGTCCTCCAGCAGTGCAGAGTATTTCAGGAGAGGAGAGTTATAGAGGAAGGTGCAGAGTCCTCCAGCAGAGTATTTCAGGAGAGGAGAGTTATAGAGGAAGGAGCAGAGTCCTCCAGCAGTGCAGAGTATTTCAGGAGAGGAGAGTTTTAGGGGAAGGAGCAGAGTCCTCCAGCAGAGTATTTCAGGAGAGGAGAGTTATAGAGGAAGGAGCAGAGTCCTCCAGCAGAGCAGAGTATTTCAGGAGAGGAGAGATATAGAGGAAAGAGCAGAGTCCTCCAGCAGTGCAGAGTATTTCAGGAGAGGAGAGTTATAGAGGAAGGAGCAGAGTCCTCCAGCAGAGCAGAGTATTTCAGGAGAGGAGAGTTATAGAGGAAGGAGCAGAGTCCTCCAGCAGAGTATTTCAGGAGAGGAGAGTTATAGAGAAGGAGCAGAGTCCTCCAGCAGAGTATTTCAGGAGAGGAGAGTTATAGAGGAAGGAGCAGAGTCCTCCAGCAAAGTATTTCAGGAGAGGAGAGTTATAGAGGGAGGAGCAGAGTCCTCCAGCAGAGTATTTCAGGAGAGGAGAGTTATAGAGGAAGGAGCAGAGTCCTCCAGCAGTGCAGAGTATTTCAGGAGAGGAGAGTTATAGAGTGAGGAGCAGAGTCCTCCAGCAGAGTATTTCAGGAGAGGAGAGTTATAGAGGAAGGAGCAGAGTCCTCCAGCAGTGCAGAGTATTTCAGGAGAGGAGAGTTATAGAGGAAGGAGCAGAGTCCTCCAGCAAAGTATTTCAGGAGAGGAGAGTTATAGAGGGAGGAGCAGAGTCCTCCAGCAGAGTATATCAGGAGAGGAGAGTTATAGAGGAAGAAGCAGAGTCCTCCAGCAGTGCAGAGTATTTCAGGAAAGGAGAGTTATAGAGGAAGGAGCAGAGTCCTCCAGCAGTGCAGAGTATTTCAGGAGAGGAGAGTTATAGAGGAAGGAGCAGAGTCCTCCAGCAGTGCAGAGTATTTCAGGAGAGGAGAGTTATAGAGGAAGGAGCAGAGTCCTCCAGCAGAGCAGAGTATTTCAGGAGAGGAGAGTTTTAGGGGAAGGAGCAGAGTCCTCCAGCAGAGTATTTCAGGAGAGGAGAGTTATAGAGGAAGGAGCAGAGTCCTCCAGCAGTGTAGAGTATTTCAGGAGAGGAGAGTTATAGAGGAAGGAGCAGAGTCCTCCAGCAGAGTATTTCAGGAGAGGAGAGTTATAGAGGAAGGAGCAGAGTCCTCCAGCAGTGCAGAGTATTTCAGGAAAGGAGAGTTATAGAGGAAGGAGCAGAGTCCTCCAGCAGTGCAGAGTATTTCAGGAGAGGAGAGTTATAGAGGAAGGAGCAGAGTCCTCCAGCAGTGCAGAGTATTCCAGGAGAGGAGAGTTATAGAGGAAGGAGCAGAGTCCTCCAGCAGTGCAGAGTATTTCAGGAGAGGAGAGTTATAGAGGAAGGAGCAGAGTCCTCCAGCAGAGCAGAGTATTTCAGGAGAGGAGAGTTATAGAGGAAGGAGCAGAGTCCTCCAGCAGTGCAGAGTATTCCAGGAGAGGAGCAGTACAGAGGACTAAAACACTGTTTATTTCATATATCCCTCCCACCATCCTCATTGTTCTTCAGGTTCGGGTTGACATTTATTATATTTTGTTATCTAGTATTTTATTTTTGATTGATTTTTTTATTTTTTTTCTCATGTGTTGTATGTTTCTCTGTACACCGTCCTCCTCTGCGGAGATTGCTTAGGATCCAGATCAGGTCTTCGTGTGTCTCTGTCACACTTCTGGATTGTTCAGAATTATTTTTCTGACGTCTTTCCCCTGATCTGCCGCAGAGATTTATCACCTATTGTAAAGCTCATGCAAATTGTCGCTGCTCCCGCCATAAAATAAATGGCCTTTATATAACTGACTAAACCTCCGCTAATACCGTGTAAAATTATATTCTGGTAAATTCTATTCCTCTTCAATTTCCGGAGAGCGTAAAATGTAGGTCAACTGTGTTGGCGTAAAGTTCACCCCGTGGTTTTACAACGTTTTAGCTGCATTTTAACCACTTACATCAGCCGCCATCTGATAGTGTTTTCTGTCTCCAAGACAAATGTAAGTTCCTTTTAGTAGCTAGAACACAAACAAGAGCAGTTTGAAATATTTGATGTAACCCTAATGGTGGCACCAGTCCAGAGTATGAGAAAGGCTTATCCTCACTACAATAAGAGGAACTCAATACTAAATAACTCTTCTACAAACTGTGTTAGTGGGCAAGTCATAGAGATCTACAAAGAAGAAAGATGGGGTCAACAAAGAAGGATGGAGCTCCACAAAGAAGAGGGATGGAGCCCACAAGGGAAAAGGATGGAGCTTCAGAAAAGAGAAGGATGGAGTCCACAATGAAGAAGGATTTAGTCCACAAAGAAGAATAATGGGGCTTCACAAAGAAAAAGGATGGAATCCACAGGGAAGAAGGATGGAGTCCACAAGGAAGAAGGATGGAGCTTTACCAGGAAGATGAATGGAGTCCACAATGAAGAAGGATGGCAATCCACAAGGAAGAAGTATGAAGCTCCACAAGGAAGAAGGATGGAGTTCCACAAGGAAGAAGGATGGAGCTCCACAAAGAAGAAGGATGGAGCTCCACAAGGAAGAAGGATGGAGCTCCACAAGGAAGAAGGATGGAGTTCCACAAGGAAGAAGGATGGAGCTCCACAAGGAAGAAGGATAGAATTCACAAAGAAGAAGGATGGAGCTCCACAAGGAAGAAGGATGGAGCTCCACAAGGAAGAAGGATGGAATCCATAAAGAAGAAGGATGGAGTCCATAATGAAGAAGAATGGAGCTTCACCAGGAAGATTAATGGAGTCCACAATGAAGAAGGATGTCAAACCACAAAGAAGAAGTATGGAGCTCCACATAGAAGAAGGATGGAGGTCCACAAGGAAGAAGGATGGAGCTCCACAAGTAAGAAGGATGGAATCCACAACGAAGAAGGATGGAGCTCCACAAGGAAGAAGGATGGAGCTCCACAAGGAAGAAGGATGGAATCCATAAATAAGAAGGATGGAGTCCTCAAGGAAGAAGGATGGAGCTTCACCAGGAAGATGAATGGAGTCCACAATGAAGAAGGATGGCAAACCACAAAGAAGAAGGATGGAGCTCCACAAGGAAGAAGGATGGAGTTCCACAAAGAAGAAGAATGGAGCTCCACAAAGAAGAAGGATGGAGCTCCACAAAGAAGAAGGATGGAGCTCCACAAAGAAGAAGGATGGAGCTCCACAAAGAATAAGGATGGAGCTCCACAAGGAAGAAGGATGGAGCTCCACAAGGAAGAAGGATGGAGCTCCACAAAGAAGGATGGAGCTCCACAAGGAAGAAGGATGGAGCTCCACAAGGAAGAAGGATGGAGCTCCACAAAGAAGAAGGATGGAGCTTCACAAAGAAGAAGGATGGAGCTCCACAAAGAAGAAGGATAGAGCTCCACAAAGAAGAAGGATGGAGCTCCACAAAGAAGAAGGATGGAGCTCCACAAAGAAGAAGGATGGAGCTCCACAAAGAAGAAGGATGGAGCTCCACAAAGAAGAAGGATGGAGCTCCACAAGGAAGGAGGATGGAGCTCCACAAGGAAGAAGCATGGAATCCACAGGGAAGAAGGATGGAGCTCCACAAAGAAGAAGGATGGAGTACACAAGGAAAAAGGATGGAGCTTCACCAGGAAGATGAATGGAGTCCACAATGAAGAAGGATGGCAAACCACAAAGAAGAAGGATGGAGCTCCACAAGGAAGAAGGATGGAGTTCCACAAAGAAGAAGGATGGAGCTCCACAAAGAAGAAGGATGGAGCTCCACAAAGAAGAAGGATGGAGCTCCACAAAGAAGAAGGACGGAGCTCCACAAAGAAGAAGGATGGAGCTCCACAAGGAAGGAGGATGGAGCTCCACAAGGAAGAAGGATGGAGCTCCACAAGGAAGAAGCATGGAATCCACAGGGAAGAAGGATGGAGCTCCACAAAGAAGACAGATGGAGTCCACAAGGAAGAAGGATGGAGCTTCACCAGGAAGATGAATGGAGTCCACAATGAAGAAGGATGGCAAACCACAAATAAGAAGGATGGAGCTCCACCAAGAAGAAGGATGGAGCTCCACAAAGAAGAAGGATGGAGCTTCACAAAAGGGAAGGAGGAAGCTTCACAAGGAAGAAGGGTGAAGCTCCACAAATAGAAAGAATGGAGCTCAACAAAGAAGAAGGCTGGCGCTCCACAAGGAAGAAGAATGGAGCTCCTCTCCATTTCCTCATATCACATACCCAACACAGTTTGGGGGGCATCCAAATTCTTCCTTCATCTTGGTTTTGGTAATTGATTGAAAAAATAAATCCAAGAAACTGGCAACCTCTCTGAAGGGGTAATGCAAGTCCCCCCTCCACACCCCCCCCCCGACCCAGTGTGGAGGCCCATGGTAAGGTAAGTATATACTCTAAGTTTTTACCCCACAGGTGAATTTTTGTACATAGAGGACTTCAGGTAAAGAGATGACCTTGCTTTCTCTTGCAAAGTCCACTTTAAGAGATTGGTCTCAAAAGCATGGGGGTCTTTAACATGTATGGCAAGACCAGATATTTTATTTCTTGTTTTAGAAACAATGGGGGAAGATTAGAACTGTTACTGTTTGTTACTACTTTCCTGCTATTTACTGAAGTGTCCTCTACATTGATCGTCAGAGTAGAAGAATCAGTGTTCGGAGTAGAGGATTCTCTACATTGGTGATCAGTGCTGAAGAGTTCACCACAATGGTGGTTAGTGGACAGGGGTCCCCTATATGGGTGGTTATAGGAGAATGGTTCCCCACATTGGTGGCTATAGGCAGAAAGATCTCCAACATTGGTGGTCAGTGAAAAAGGTCTCCCTACATTGGTGGTCATGGGCAGAAGGGTCATTATATTGTTCATCCATGGAGAAAGATCCCTTACATTGGTCATGGCAGAAGGACCTCAAACAATGGTGGTCAGTGGTGAAGAGTCCCTCACATTGGTAGTCAGTAGAGAAGGGTCCCCTATATAGCTGGCCATCGGTAGAGGGGTTCCCTATGTTTGTGGTCATAGGGAGAAGGGTCAAAACATTGGCCATAAGTGGAAAAGAGTCCTCTTCTACATTGGCTTTCATAGGCATAAGGGTTATTATAATGGCCGTCAGTGGAGAAGGATCTCCGGCATTGGTTGTTATAGGCAGAAGGATCTCAAACATTGGTTGTCAGTGAAGAAGGTTCTACTTCACTGGTGGTCAGAAGACAAGGGTCCCCTATATAGGTGGTCATAGAAAGAAGGGTTCCCCAAATTGGTGGTCATAGGCAGAAGGGTCATTACTTGCTGTATATTCGCCGTCAGTGGAGAAGGATCCCCTACATTGGTTGAAGGTGGAAAAGAGATCCTCACATTGATGGTCAGTGGAGAAGGATCCACTGCATCAGAAGAGAAGGGATCGCTATGTAGGAGGTCATAGATAAAAGGGTCATCATAATAATGTAAACATTGCTTATATTTGTGACAATAGGAAGAAAGGATTTGTGGGACTTTAAATGAGGTTTAGGGGCCGTTCGGGTCCCCTCCTCCATCCCGGTTCAGTATTTAAAGAGGAGGATGTAGTTAGGGATGGAGGAAGGGACCTGAACGGCCCCTGAACCTCATTTAAAGTCCCACAAATCCTTTCTTCCTTTTGTCACAAAATTAAGGATGGAGGCACACGGTCGCACTAATATATATTTCATGAATTCATACTATACATGGCTGCTCTGCAGTTGACCCTACCCTTAGCTTTCAATTATTTACTTTTTAATAGTTCTTATATAGAATAGTTGGTATGCTGTTGGTCTGTCCATATCCATAGTTAATTTGATTATTCGTTTAACATGTGCGCACTGGTGGTTTCGGCCATGTTTTTCATTGGACCTTGCCCTTCCTTTCTCGTTTAGGCGCTGCGACATGCATTGTGGGCCTCCCCTCTCCCTCCGTCCTGTTCTGACGTGGGGTGGGCAGGGGCTCTGCCACTGCACGTCGACGTCACGCTTCGCAGGCCGGGCGTGCGGCGTCTTCGTGGCGCTGCATTGCCGGCGGAGTGATCAACAACCACCAGCACATCGGGGTGGCCCTGTTTGGCGCTTCTGGCTGGGTGGCTTGCCTGCCTGGTCGGTGGCACCTCTCTCCCCCCTGTGTGCGCCGGCGTGACATCGGGGGGCTGGGCTGTGGCGGCGCTCCCTATATAAACCTCTCCCCCTGTTGGGTCTCGCACATAGGACTTGTCACACCAGTTTCCACCGTGGAACACTATGCACCATGGCATTACTGCTCTCCTCCATTCCGCAACAGGTATTTATTCTTTCTCACCATTCACATACCACCTGGTCTTTCTCTATCTTTTGTTCCTCTTTTGCCTCCAATCTATTGCTTTTTTTTCTCTCGCTTTTTCCTTCTCTTCTTTCTTCCTGCACTTTGTTCTTTCACTCTGCTCAACATTTTTTAAACACGATTTTTTTACACCACTTTTATATTGTTTTTGTCACATTTTTTCACAGAGGTCCCCCAATTCGGGGTCACCCCATTCAGCGCACACCTTTGTTACTTCATACATTTTGACCCTCTTGGGGTGCTGTTTGTGTCGGTTGCTGTTGCCCTGTTACACCCCCTCAGCTCCCGGATGTGACGTTTTTTGGCCGGTCTGTGATTCTCATGGCCGCACCACCATTGCGCAGGTGTATCTGTAAGTTTGTGGGCATAATGTATATATGGGGGGGGGGTTTCACCTATTCTATATTTGCCCACATGTTCTCACAATCCCTTTAGATCATTGAAATATGCTTGTCTCTCTTATTTATAGATGATCATTACGGTTTTGCTCCTGATGAGTGGCTAAAAGGCCCCGAAACCCGTAGAGCTAATAACTACCCATATGTGTATATATTCATCAACTTTTTATGGTCGTTCCTTTTAACATATTTTTCTTTTTTCATCTTCATTAAGAGATACTTCAGTAGGTCATTAGCCTGTACAGGTATCAACTGCAATGTTTGTAAATATGCATCAACTACTCAATGTGTTTGTAAATATATGAAATTTCCTTGTTGGAATGTTAATTACTGTGCAATATTTGGTTCTTATGAAATGTAAAAAGTATTGATATATAGAAAAATGCATAAAATTTAAATATGAAATCATATGACAATTTGAACCAATTAAAAGCTGTCTTTTATCCAATTTACCTATCCGTGTGCTTCATGCAAAGTCCCGCCTCTTGTCCTCCTCTTTAATTGCTTACATTTATTTACTTATTCCCTCTAGTGTTCTCTAGAATAGTAACAAAGATTAATGTATTTCGTATGCTCCTTAGCTCCAGGATTGCGGATATACACCAAAAGGCGCGATCTTAACACCATGCACTCACAGGAGGTGGGATGAAGGACACTGGGTGTCAGTCAATCCAGGAGAAGTGTAATGCCTTGTACACGCGGTCGGAATTTCCAAGGAAAAAAGTCCGACGGAATTTTTTCATCGGATATTCCGACCCATGTGTGTGCCCTATCTGACTTTTTCCATCGGAAATTGGAGTTGGAAAGAGAACAAATTTCTATCGGAAATTTCATTTGTCTGTATGTAACTCCGACGGAGAAAAAAACATGCATGCTCAGAATCAAGTCGACGCATGCTCGGAAGCATTAAACTTCATTTTTCTGGGCTCGCCGTAGTGTTGTACGTCACTGCGTTCTTGACGGTCAGAATTTGGTGTGACAGTGTGTATGCAAGACAGCTTGAACGGAATTTCGTCGCAAAAACCCGTCGGAGTTTATTCCGATGGAAAATCCAATCGTGTGTACGGGGCATTACACAGGTTTGCACAGGGCTGGTGCAAGGATTTTTGACACCCTAGGCGAAACCAAATTTTGTCGCGCCTCTTGGCTCCACCCCCTTTTCCCTGCCCATGTAAACCACCCTTTTTAATGAAGCGCCCATCAAATGTAGCTCACCAGCACCCATCAAATGCAGCCTCGCCAGCTCCCATCAATGCAGCCTCACCAGCTCCCATTAATGCAGCCTATCAGCCCCCATCAATGCAGCCTCACCAGTGCCCATCAAATGCAGCCTCACCAGCACCTATCAATGCAGCCTCACCAGCGCCCGTCAAATGCAGCCTACCAGCCCCCATCAATGCAGCTTACCAGTGCCCATCAATGAAGCCTTACCAGCACCCATCAATGCAGCCTCACCAGCGCCCATCAAATGCAGCCTACCAGCGCCCATCAATGCAGTCTCTCCAGCGACCATCAATGCAGCCTATCAGCCCCCATCAATGCAGCCTCACCAGCGCCCATCAAATGCAGCCTCACCAGCCCCCATCAATGCAGCCTCACCAGCATCCATCAAATGCAGCTTCACCAGCACCTATCAATGCAGCCTCACCAGCGCCCGTCAAATGCAGCCTACCAGCCCCCATCAATGCAGCTTACCAGTGCCCATCAATGAAGCCTTACCAGCACCCATCAATGCAGCCTCACCAGCGCCCATCAAATGCAGCCTACCAGCGCCCATCAATGCAGTCTCTCCAGCGCCCATCAAATGCAGCCTATCAGCGCCCTTAAATGCAGCCTACCAGCGCCCATCAATGCAGTCTCAGCAGCGCCCATCAAATGCAGCCTACCAGCGCCCATCAATGCAGTCTCAGCAGCGCCCATCAAATGCAGCCTCACCTGCGGCCATCAATACAAACTCACCAGCGCCCATCAAATGCAGCCTCACCAGCGCCCATCAATGCAGCCTCACCAGCGCCCAACAAATGCAGCCTGCTTCAGCAGCGCCCATCAAATGTAGCCTCACCAGCGCCCATCAAATGCAGCCTACCAGTGCCCATCAATGAATGTTTGCTTCCTTCCATTCATTCGGGAGTCGGGACACAGACACAGTCCTCCGCCGCTGCTGCGCCTCTGACACTATGTGCTAACGGAGCGGCAGCTGCCTGCTGATGCTGAGACTTAGTTGCTTGCTGCAGAGAGAAGAAAGTAGGAAAACGTGGCCGGGTGCCCTAGGCAGCAGGGTGCCCTAGGCGCCTGCCTAGTTTTCCTAGTGGTAGCACCGGCCCTGGGTTTGAAGAGTGGCAGGGAACAGCTCCACTTTTTTTTTTATTTAAGGATGAAGAGAAATAAATATTTAACTTTTTTGTAGTGAAAATGTAATTGGGCGATTGGCAGCAGATGGTGCAGAGTATCAAATGATAATTGTTACACGATGCTTATATCCAACAATCCCCACCACCCGCTGCACTTCCCCGCACCTCTCAGAATGGCTGCCTGGAGGAATAGCTTTGCAGTCACTGGGAGGGATTTTTAGAAGGCGCTTCGTCTCTGTGCCGCCGGACCCCGATCGGACTCACTGGGCTGCTATGGATACAATTATAACCTTGTTCCAACTGGGATCTGACAGGCTGACTATGGAACAAGCCCTCAAAATTACTACTTTCAATGCACCGTGACGTACCCGACTCTTTCACTTTCATTAAGTCGGAATGGCAGGTGAAACGCAACGATCAATCATAAATATGTAGAGGGAAAACCTATTTGCCGTGACAGATTTTTCCTTTTCTGAAAGTGTCACCTGAGAGAAAAACAAAATGCTTTGTCTGGGTTTAAGGTGGCAGCCTGACTGCGGAATGTTCGCATGTCTCACATTCTATGGTGGAGCCTGGTCAAGCTCTCTGACCAGATGAAGTGACCTCCTGGGTTTGAATTTATTTGTCCAATCACTGGTGTTTTGCTCCAAGATGGGCCAGCAATTAGCTGTCCCCCCCCCTCATAGACCGTTACGTAAGGTTCATGCAACCACCCAAAGTGCACCCACTGTTCTGTCTCAAGGACATATAGTTTAAAACTTCTTGCCCCATAAACTTCAGATACCATATTTCTTTGATCTCAACTTTATTAGAACAAGCCAGGTGAAACTACAAATAACAAAAATAAACCTCAATAAGTACAATATCTCAAATGGAAACAATATACAAAAAATTCCGCGCTGCTTGTGAAGGTGAGCAGATACAAAACCAATAGATGAAAAGGTGCAAACAAAATAACAAATAAAATGTAGCGCTGGTGAATATATGCAACACCCAGTGATTGAAAGTGATACTGAATCTGAAAAGTCAAATGACATCTGTGCATGGTGGAGCCATTGGTTTGCATCCTGATTCACCACCATTGGGTCACCATCTTCCAAGCTTCTACCTACCCTCCCATTGTGCTTGCTGTGAGTGACGTTTTTTGTGGATTCATCGATAGAGGATTCTTTCTTCATAGTGATATACACTTAAAGCTCGATTTGACCCTCTAGACGTATGGCTCTTAGGGTCCACAGATTCTGGTAAGCATCTTCTTTATCGGCGGTGGTCTTCCTCACCTTGTCAAGATTTTGGGATTATCACATATTTGTTAAGAATTGTTTTTTGATTTCATATCATTAGAGACTTTTTCTTTATTAGATTTTCACATGGACTATTGTCATTTGACTTTTCAGATTCAGTATCACTTTCAATCACTGGGTGTTGCAAGTACAATATCTCATACAATACAGCATACATTGCAGAAACAACGATACATAATACAAGATGAGATAGTAAAAACATACTTTTTAAGTTCTCTAAGGGGTGATGGTGATAGATTGAACAAGACGTGTCCTGCTTCCTGCAGTGTCTTCTCAAAGCATGGTGAATGTGTCTCTTCCTGTGAAGATTCTACCCAGAATACCTTGCTGTAATGGGTGGGCCGGTGGAACCCAGAAGTTCTTAGAGAGTATGAGCCAGAAAATAATGGACATTCAGAATATGTCTTGGATTGCTTTAAAATGGGTCTGTAATATTAATCCACAATATTCCCCAGGATATCTGTAAAGGACTATTTACTGGTTGTTTGATTCTGAACTCAACAGGTTAATTGAGAGATGCTGATGTGTTCAACTCTAGCCACCTGGCTTCCTGTGTAACGTAAATGAGTCCCGGCTAACTCTAAAGATCCTTTCATTGTGGATTGTGATAATTAACTCTGTAATTGTGTGTATTGTAAATTAGCAGACAGACAGTCTGGGAAACATAAAGGTCATGCATAGTCATTTAAGCTGTAAAGGGATTAGCTAATGAACTCACCTGTTGTCTGCTAAGAGATGTCAGAATAATGTGGATTGGGGGCTCATTATGTGACCATTGTGTGATGTTGTGGGTGGAGTTGTTCATTTGGGCTACAGTATTCTTTTGGTGTATATAAGGGCCTGCTTTTCTCAATAAAGGTTGTCAGACCAGTTGGAAACCTAACTACAGAACGTTTGTCTCGTACCTGGGGGAGAATTATTCCTATGGGTCTCGGTCGCATGACTGTGGAGTGTCGGTAGCTGATGTGTGTTCGGAAAGGGAATATCCTAAACGCTGTTAACCCCTTTCATACTTGGGGTGCCGTTACACTTGCTTACTAACTACTTTTTGGGTTTACACATAAAATGCATAAAATAATAAACAAAACTGAAGCAGTACCAAAAAAGGACGCTAGATGGCGCCTGCACTCTGCATATGATTATCTATGTAAATTACAACTTTAAATGTCATTTTAATCACACAAATGTAGATAATCAGAATATAGACATCTGATGGACAGAACACTTACCTCCATATAATTTAGTTCAGATGTCTCCAGTTAAATGTCCCGGTAATCCTCCATCTCACAAAGACATTGTGGACAATTGTGCTCTTCCAAACTTGTAGTAACAGTTTGGTGAAGATCCTTTTCTGTTCCAGCATGACTGTGCCCCCCCCCCCGTACAAAACCAGCTCCATAAAGACACAGTGTGACCAGTCTGGGGTGGAGGAACTCGAGTGTCCTGCACAGAGCCCTGACCTCAACCCTACTGAAAACCTTTGGATTGAATTGGAGCTCTGACTGTGAGCCAGGTCTTTTTTTTTAGCACCCACGGTAAGACCCATCATGTAAGTCAGGTCTTCTCATCCAACATCAGAACCTGACCTCTTAAATAGGCACAAATTCCCACAGACACCCTCCAACATCTTGTGAAAAGTCTTCCTAGAAGAGTGGAGGAACTTAAAGTGGGGGTTCCGCAGCAATTTTTTATTTATTTTTACCATTAGATTAATGACCCCCAAATAAATAATTACTCACTTGTTCTAATTTCTCAAACCTCCGCAGTCCAGTATACTTGTAAAGGATTATTTATTAAAAAAAAGCTGCCGGACGTTTCCATTTTGCTTGTGGGCACTAGAAGCCCACAAACACCTATTTCCTGTATGCGGTGAATGCTTCTTTCCCAGCATTCACCTCTCGATCCCGCGCATGCTCAGTGTTGACGGCGCGCAGCCATCACAACGGGTGGCGTCGTTGAAAGTTCCCGCCCCCGTTGTGACGTCAACGCAAGAACTAAGAAAACTAAAGATAATAGCACAGCTCAGTACGGGGAAATCTCGCGGGATTTCGAAGGACGGCGTTCCGCATTGTATTTTGGGGAGCACGACACTGTGCTCCCAGTAGACATTGCGGAGAGCTCCCAGACAACACTGCGACTCCGGGGAGACGCCTACTCCCGCGGGAGGGAAAACCTGGAAGTCTGCAATATTACGATATTTAAAAGAGAAAAAAAAATTCTTAGGGCAGTTGTATATCTATGTTGTGCAATGATGCAGTTAGGACAGTGTTGTTATTTGGGTAACTCTAACAAACACCTTTGGGATGAATTGGAATGCTGATAGTGAGCCAGGTTTCCTCATCCAACATCAGTCCTGTCCTTGTAGGTTCATGATTGAAGAACTCTTCTAATAATGGTAATGGGGCCATCCCACTCCAAACTAATACACTATATGGCCCAAAGGATGTTGGCACTCCTCTAGAATATTGAGATCAGGTGTCTCCAGTGAAGTGTCCCGGAAATACTCCATCATACAAAGACATTGTAGACAATTGGGCTCTTCCAACCTTGTGGTAACAGTTTGGTGAAGACCTTTTTCTGTTCCCCCATGACTGTGCTTCCCCCCCTCCCGTGTACAAAGCCAGCTCCATAAATACATGATGTGACCAGTTTGGTGTGGAGGAACGAGCGTGTCCTGCACAGAGCACTGACCTCATCCCTATTGATTACCTTTGGGATAAATTGGAATGTTGATTGCAAGCCAGGTGTTTAGAACCCAATGTGAGGCCCAATATGTGAGCCAGGTCTTCTCAGCCTCTGTACCTGACCTCAGAAATGAGACAAATCCCCACAGACACCCTCAAAATTTTTTGTGGAAAGCCTTCTCAGATGAGTGGAGGATGTTAAAGCCATAAAACGGGCAAATCCATATTAATGGTCATTGTTTTCAAATGGGATTGTGCCCACCTATGATGTATTTTTCTGTTATTACATTCAATTACAGTACGTTATTTATGTTTTGATGTATACCGACAACCAGTGGTAGTTTAGTGACACTACAACTTGTTTGCTTTCAGAGTTGGTATCCCCCTCTGTTCTCCCCTCCTGTTTTAGTGCTAAGTAGCTCACACCTGATGGATGAAGACACTGTGATAGGGGACAGCTGATGGATGGGGACAGCTGATGGATGGGGACACCTGATGGATGTGGACACTGTGATTGGGGAATCTGATGGATGGGGAAACCTGATGGATGAAGACACAGTGATGGAAGAACCTGATGGATGGGGAAACCTGATGGATGGGGACACCTGATGGATGGGGAAACCTGATGGATGGGGACACCTGATGGATGGGGAAACCTGATGGATGGGGAAACTGATGGATGAAGACACTTTAATGGGAGAACCTGATGGATGGGGAAACCTGATGGATGGGGAAACTGATGGATGGGGACACCTGATGGATGGGGAAACCTGATGGATGGGGACACCTGATGGATGGGGAAACCTGATGGATGAAGACACTTTGATGGGAGAACCTGATGGATGGGGACACCTGATGGATGGGGACACCTGATGGATGGGGAAACCTGATGGATGGGGAACTCTAATGGATAGGGACACCTGATGGATGGGGAAACCTGATGGATGGGGACACCTGATGGATAGGAGAACCTAATGGATGGGGACACCTGATGGATGGGCAACTCTAATGGATGGGGACACCTGATGGATGGGAAACCTGATGGATGGGGACACCTGATGGATGGGGACACCTGATGAATGGGGACACCTGATGGATGGGGAAACCTGATGGATTGGGAAACCTGATGGATAAAGACACTTTGATGGGAGAACCCGGTGGATGGGGACACCTGATGGATGAAGACACTTTAATGGGAGAACCTGATGGATGGGGAAACCTGATGGATGGGGACACCCGTTGGATGAAGACATTTTGATGGGAGAACCTAATGGATGGGGACACCTGATGGATGGGGAACGCTGATGGATGGGGAAACTGATGGATGGGGACAACTGATGGATCTGGAAACCTGATGGATGGGGACACCTGATGGATGGGGACTCCTGATGGATGAAGACACTTTAATGGGAGAACCTGATGTATGGGGACACCAGATGGATGGGGAAACCTGATGGATGGGGACACCTGATGGATGGGGACACCTGATGGATGAAGACACTTTGATGGGAGAACCTAATGGATGGGGACAACTGATGGATAAGGAATGCTGATGGATGGGGACACCTGATGGATGGGGAAACCTGATGGATGGGGAAACATGATGGATGAAGACACTTTGATGGGAGAACCTGATGGATGGGGACAACTGATGGATGAAGACACTTTAATGGGAGAACCTGATGGATGGGGAAACCTGATGGATGGGGAAACCTGATGGATGAAGACATTTTGATGGGAGAACCTAATGGATGGGGACACCTGATGGATGGGGACACCCGATGAATGGGGACACCTGATGGATGGGGAAATCTGATGGATGGGGAAACCTGATGGATAAAGACACTTTGATGGGAGAACCTGATGGATGGGGACACCTGATGGATGGGGACACCTGATGGATGAAGACACTTTGATGGGAGAACCTGATGGATGGGGACACCTGATGGATGGGGAAACCTGATGGATGAAGACATTTTGATGGGAGAACCTAATGAATGGGGACACCTGATGGATGGGAAACCTGATGGATGGGGACACCTGATGGATGGGGACACCTGATGAATGGGGACACCTGATGGATGGGGAAACCTGATGGATGGGGAAACCTGATGGATGAAGACACTGTGATAGAGGACAGCTGATGCATGTGGACACTGTGATGGGAAACCTGATGGATGTGGACACTGTGATAGGGACATCTGATGTATGGGGGTGCTGTAATAGGGACACCTGATGCAGGCTGGTAGGGGCCCCAGTGTATTACGTTGTCTAGGGGCCCATGATGCTATTAATATGGCACTGGGATTCTACATAAGTGTTGGTGTATGACAACTCAAATAAAATGTGTTTACATTTCTGCCCATTTGCCAGTGTGGAAAATAAAAGCCTTACATGGGAAAATGATTTTGGTCGGTAATTAGTAATCATAGAGTCATCATTAGGTTAACCGACTCAGACTGATGCTGCTAAACTAGATCTGGGCACATAGACTTCCACGACCTCTGGTCATTAAGGGGTTAATAATAAAGTGTTCCCTCCTGTAGCGCAATGTCCCTTCGGCATGGAGTATGGATTTCCTGGGAAATGAGACACAGCCAATCAATGCAAGACAAATGAAAACGTTTTTTTCTCTCCCCCCAGAACCGCATAGATTTTCAGCCCAGCCTGGCGCCCCCTACTGTCAGGTAATTGCCTTGATATGCCTGACTGCACAGTTTTAATCACCCCCTCACTTCTTTAGCACATCGCAGCTGTGGCGTGTTTTCTTCGGCTATCTTCCAACTTTGACAAATGCATATTTTAGTCATGTGGAGCACCTGAAAGTGGAGCCACTGGGGTGTGACAAATGGAGAGTGTACGGCGAAAGTCACCCAACCAAGAATGGAGCGCAGGAGCGTCTGCCGATGTGTTAATTGGACAGAAACTCTGCGTACTGCTGGCGAGCTTGTAATTTACACTTTTTTAGTTCAACAAATACTCATTTAAACATTTTTGCACATTTCTCAAGCCGTGAGAGCAAGAGGGAGAGTATCAGAAATGTTCTATAATTATCATCCCTGGATCTGGCCTGTAGAGGGCAGTGTGCTTATTGGATGGTGGGATAATTGGGCCAGTTATCTCTAATCTCCCCTCCCCCACAGTCACACACTCTTATTATTATACATTTATATAGCTCTGACATATACTGCAGTGCTGTACAGAGAACACTGAGCCAATCACATCAGTCTCTGTACAGACTCGAGGAGCTTACACTCTAATGTCCCCTCCCCCACAGTCACATCAGTCTCTGTACAGACTCGAGGAGCTTACACTCTAATGTCCCCTCCCCCACAGTCACATCAGTCTCTGTACAGAGGAGCTTACACTCTAATGTCCCCCCCCCCCACAGTCACACACTATTATTATTATTATTATTATTATTATAAATATAAATGTATAATAATGTGCGGGAGTACGGGGGAGCCGGGGAATCGGGAGTGCAGGGGAGCTGGGGAATGGGGAGTGCGGGGGAGCAGGGGAATCAGGAGTGCAGGGGAGCTGGGGAATGAGGAGTGCAGGGAGCTGGGGAATGGGGAGTACGGGGGAGTCGGGGAATGGGGAGTACGGGGGAGCTGGGGAATCGGAAGTGTGGGGGAGCCGGGGAATGAGGAGTACGGGGAAGCCGGGGAATCTGGAGTGCGGGGGAGCTGGGGAATCGGGAGTGCGGGGGAGCTGGGGAATAGGGAGTACCGGGGAGGCCGGGGAATGTGGAGTGCAGGGGAGCCTGGGGAATGGGGAGTATGGGGGAGCCTTGGAATGGGGAGTACGGGGGAGCTGGGGAATAGGGAGTACGGGGGAGCTGGGGAATGGGAGTGCGGGGGAGCTGGGGAATGGGGAGTGCGGGGGAGTCGGGGAATGGGGAGTGTGGGGGAGCTGGGGAATAGGGAGTGCGGGGGAGCTGGGGAATAGGGAGTGCGGGGGAGCTGGGGAATCGGGAGTGTGGGGGAGCTGGGGAATGGGGAGTGCGGGGGAGCTGGGGAATGGGGAGTACGGGGGAGCCGGGGAATAGGGAGTGCGGGGGAGCTGGGGAATGGGGAGTGCGGTGGAGCTGGGGAATGGGGAGTGCGGGGGAGCTGAGGAATGGGGAGTACGGGGGAGTCGGGGAATTGGGAGTAGAGGGGAGCCGGGGAATTGGGAGTGCGGGGGAGCTGGGGAATGGGGTTAGCTGGGGAATGGGGAGTACGGGGGAATAGGGAGTACAGGGGAGCCGGGGAATGGGAAGTACGAGGGAGCCGGAGAATGGGGAGTATGCAGGGGCCGGGGAATGGGGAGTACCAGGGAGGCCGGGGAATGTGGAGTGCGGGGGAGCCTGGGGAATGGGGAGCCTTGGAATGGGGAGTATGGGGGAGCCTTGGAATGGGGAGTATGGGGGAGCCTTGGAATGGGGAGTATGGGGGAGCCTTGGAATGGGGAGTATGGGGGAGCCTTGGAATGGGGAGTACCGGGGAGGCCAGGGGAATGGGGAATGTGGGGAGCCGGGAAATGGGGAGTATGGGGGAGCCTTGGAATTGGGAGTACAGGGAAGCTGGGGAATGGGGAGTACGGGGGAGTCAGGGAATGGGGAGTACGAGGGAGTCAAGCGATGGGGAGTATGGGGGAGACGGGGAATGGGGAGTACGGGGGAGCTGAGGAATGGAGAGTACGGGGGAGCCAGGGATTATTATATATTATTTAATAATAAAATTATATTAATAAATGTATAAGAAAATATACAAATAAATAAATATATTTGTTTAAATAATATTAATATTATTATTATTATTATTATTATTATTATTATTATTAATGAAAATAATAAATTATTATTACATTTATTTAAACATGTTATTAAAAATACATTCTTTAATAAATACATTTATAAAAATAAATACATGAATAAATAAACTAGTTATTTTTACAATCAGCATTGTTACATATTTGTATTAATATTTTAGCAAATAGATAATTTTTTTAAACATTTGAACTCCAATTCGCCGTATCGCAGAATGCGCCGTGCGTTTTCCAACGTGAAAGCGATCTTCTTGTACTTTATGGATTTAACTCGCTCCATCCAGAAATCAGCAGGTTTACATTCGATCTGAACCTCTATATACATCTATTACTTTCTGATCCTTTAAACTAAAAATCCGTTTTTGTTTTTTTTTTCTTCTTTGATTTCACCCACAAAATATTTTGTTCACATTTTTATTTATTTTTTCATGTGGACTTGTAAGATAACATTTCGGAGGATCGGCGCGGTGCGCCCGGGCGGTTTATTGTGTTCTGAGGAATTCCAGCTAAATGTCACTCTTTAATCACATTTTTCATTCGATGTAAGGTGCTTATTTTCACCGGACGCTTCGATCGTTACGACCTGCCAATTAATCTCCGTCAGAAAAAAATTGATCAAATCCGTCCAAAAGACTTTAAGCTCTGCACAAGAATATAATTCCTCTCCATTCTCCGCCTGATGCGGCGCGAAGCGCCTCGGCCCCGATATTAGCCGGCTCCATTTTATTTATTTTTTATATTCTCGCCATAGCAGGAGCGCGCTCCGATGGTCGTCCATCATTCTGCATAACAATTAATTGCTTTTTCTTTCTTGTGTTTTGAAGTATAGTTCACCATAGATGAGAAAAGAAGGAGGGAGGGGGAGGGGGTGAAGGCAGCCGCCTGGATTTGGGGGTCTTACGTCAGAAGGTGTTAGCCTGGATGCGGGGCGGCAGGGGGCGCTAGTGTGCAGCTGAAACCCGGAGGAAATCCTTTTTTTTGATCTGGTGATTAATAATGAAATGCTACAGTTATTAGTTACTATTATGTTATTGATTTGTAGCACATCAGCATCTTCCAGGGAGCCGGGCGGGGGATGGGCGGGGGGGTCTCTAACAATAGCATTACATTATCAAATACAGGTAATGGGAGTCTTAACCTGAAACGCGTACAACATGAGACAGCTTTCCTATATCCCCGTCCCTCCCGTGTATCTCTATGGAAATACGCGGGAACTCCGCCGCTTCCCCTTCTAAAAAATAACATGAATGATTTCATTACAATATTATTATTCAGATACATTTATTTATTTATTATCTTTTTTCTCGGGATTGTTTGAGAAGATTGGACCGAAAATTCGATCTCATCCCGTGTCACGTGCCGGGCTAATATTTCCGAGTTTTTACCACCCCCTCACAGAGATCACAGGACCCCCCCGATAATACCTTCACCTGCTTTTATCTACAGGACGGCACCATCTTTGTTTAGGTATCAGCCACAGTCACCATCTACTTCATTCTCCTTCTACAAAGTTACAATGTACAGTCTAATCACTGGGGGAGGGGAGACTGAGGAAATGTCTCCTCCTCCTCCTACAAAGTTACAATGTACAGCCTGATCACTGGGGGAGGGGAGACTGAGGAAATGCCTCCTCCTCCTTCTACAAAGTTACAATGTACAGTCTGATCACTGGGGGAAGGGAAGACTAAGGAATTGTCTCCTCCTCCTTCTACAAAGTTACAATGTACAGTCTGATCACTGGGGGAGAGGAGACTGAGGAAATGTCTCCTCCTCCTTCTACAAAGTTACAATGTACAGTCTGATCACTGGGGGAGGGGAGACTGAGAAAATGTCTCCTCCTCCTTCTACAAAGTTACAATGTACAGTCTGATCACTGGGGGAGGGGAGACTGAGGAAATGTCTCCTCCTCCTTCTACAAAGTTACAATGTACAGTCTGATCACTGGGGGAAGGGGAGACTGAAGAAATGTCTCCTCCTCCTTTTACAAAGTTACAATGTACAGTCTGATCACTGGGGGAGAGGGAGACTAAGGAATTGTCTCCTCCTCCTTCTACAAAGTTACAATGTACAGTCTGATCACTGGGGGAAGGGGAGACTGAGGAAATGTCTCCTCCTCCTTCTACAAAGTTACAATGTACAGTCTGATCACTGGGGGAGGGGAGACTGAGGAAATGACTCCTCCTCCTTCTACAAAGTTACAATGTACAGTCTGATCACTGGGGGGAGGGGAGACTGAGGAAATGACTCCTCCTCCTTCTACAAAGTTACAATGTACAGTCTGATCACTGGGGGGAGGGGAGACTGAGGAAATGCCTCCTCCTTCTACAAAGTTACAATGTACAGTCTGATCACTGGGGGAGGGGAGACTGAGGAAATGACTCCTCCTCCTTCTACAAAGTTACAATGTACAGTCTGATCACTGGGGGATGGGAGACTGAGGAAATGCTTCCTCCTCCTTCTACAAAGTTACAATGTACAGTCTGATCACTGGGGGAGGGGAGGGGGACTGAGAAAATGACTCCTCCTCCTTCTACATAGTTACAATGTACAGTCTGATCACTGGGGGAGGGGAGACTGAGGAAATGCTGCCTCCTCCTCCTTCTACAAAGTTACAATGTACAGTCTGATCACTGGGGGAGGGGAGGGGACTGAGGAAATGACTCCTCCTACTTCTTCAAAGTTACAATGTACAGTCTGATCACTGGGGGAGGGGAGACTGAAGAAATGCCTCCTCCTACTTCTACAAAGTTACAATGTACAGTCTGATCACTGGGGGAGGGGAAGGGGACTGAGGAAATGACTCCTCCTCCTTCTACATAGTTACAATGTACAGTCTGATCACTGGGGGAGGGGAGACTGAGGAAATGACTCCTCCTCCTTCTACAAAGTTACAATGTACAGTCTGATCTCTGGGGAAGGGGAGACTGAGGAAATGCCTCCTCCTCCTTCTACAAAGTTACAATGTACAGTCTGATCACTGGGGGAGGGGAGACTGAGAAAATGCCTCCTCCTCCTTCTACAAAGTTACAATGTACAGTCTGATCACTGGGGGAGGGGAGACTGAGAAAATGCCTCCTCCTCCTTCTACAAAGTTACAATGTACAGTCTGATCACTGGGGGAGGGGGGACTGAGGAAATGCCTCCTACTGCCTGATAACATCCTCTCAGCCTAGGCAAAATCACCAGAATGGATCTTAAGGAGAGCTTTTTGATTATTAAAGGTGGAGACATGTCAGAATATTGAATGATCCACTATAAAGCATAAATAATAATATCTCCTCGCTGCGGCAGGCTCCGGTGCTCTTCTCCACTCCGGGGAAATGGGAGGTCCCTCTCCATTCTCAACCATTTAGATCACTTTTGCCCAAAAGCAGTAAGCTTGGTCATGAAAATGGAAACAAGCTTAAGGCTGCTGTGAGCTTGCTTGATCCTTTCAAGACCTGGGATCATAGGACACACCCAAGGAAGTCAAGTGGTTAAAAAATAAAAATACGTGGCTTTGTTTTTAAACAAAGCTCTGATATGGTGATCACATGGCTTTGTTGATAATCAAAAAGGTTAAGGATAGCAGTAGGGTTAGAGTTGGGTTTGGCGTTAGGGTTAGAGTTGGGTTTGGCATTAGGGTTAGAGTTGGGTTTGGCATTAGGGTAAGAGTTGGGTTTGGCATTAAGGTTAGAGTTTGGTTTGGCATTAGGGTTAGAGTTGGGTTTGGCATTAGGGTTAGAGTTGGGTTTGGCATTAGGTTTAGAGTTGGGTTTGGCATTAGGGTTAGAGTTGGGTTTGGCATTAGGGTTAGAGTTGGGTTTGGCATTAGGGTTAGAGTTGGGTTTGGCATTAAGTTTAGAGTTTGGTTTGGCATTAGGGTTAGAGTTGGAGTTTGGCATTAGGGTTAGAGTTGGGTTTGGCATTAGGGTTAGAGTTGGGTTTGGCATTAAGGTTAGAGTTTGGTTTGGCATTAGGGTTAGAGTTGGGTTTGGCATTAAGGTTAGAGTTGGGTTTGGCATTAGGGTTAGAGTTGGGTTTGGCATTAGGGTTAGAGTTGGGTTTGGCATTAGGGTTAGATTTGGGTTTGGCATTAGGGTTAGAGTTGGGTTTGGCATTAAGGTTAGAGTTGGGTTTGGCATTAGGGTTAGAGTTGGGTTTGGCATTAGGGTTAGAGTTGGGTTTGGCATTAGGGTTAGAGTTGGGTTTGGCATTAAGGTTAGAGTTGGGTTTGGCCTTAAGGTTAGAGTTTGGTTTGGCATTAGGGTTAGAGTTTGGTTTGGAATTAGGGTTAGAGTTGGGTTTGGCATTAGGGTTAGAGTTGGGTTTGGCATGAGGGTTAGAGTTGGGTTTGGCATTAGGGTTAGAGTTGGGTTTGGCATTAGGGTTAGAGTTGGGTTTGGCATTAAGGTTAGAGTTGGGTTTGGCATTAGGGTTAGAGTTAAGCTGGCCATACATGCATCGAAATTCGTGAGGTTCAGTAAGGACCAGCCAAATTTCCATCTGTGTATGGGCAGGCACAGTGCCACAGACTATAGCCACTAGTGTTGATCATCATATTCTAACAGCAGGAATGTCTTCCCACTTTCAGAATACAATACCTCAGCGAGGAGGATTCCTCCATTCACATCGAGTGTATGGATATGAGAATTGAGTCAGTTTTTTCAACCAGCTGGTAGAATGAAAAAAAACAATGACTCACCTATGGGCTGCTTTAGAGTTTGGCATTAGGGTTAGAGTTTGGATTCGGCATTAGGGTTAGAGATTGGCATTAAGGTTAGAGTTGGAGTTTGGCATTAGGGTTAGAGTTGGAGTTTGGCATTAGGGTTAGAGTTGGGTTTTGCATTAGGGTTAGAGTTGGGTTTGGCATTAGGGTTAGAGTTGAGTTTTGCATTAGGGTTAGAGTTGGGTTTTGCATTAGGGTTAGAGTTGGGTTTGGCATTAAGGTTAGAGTTGGGTTTGGCATTAGGGTTAGAGTTGGGTTTGGCATTAAGGTTAGAGTTGGGTTTGGCATTAGGGTTAGAGTTGGGTTTGGCATTAGGGTTAGAGTTGGGTTTGGCATTAAGGTTAGAGTTGGGTTTGGCATTAGGTTTAGAGTTGGGTTTGGCATTAGGGTTAGATTTGGGTTTGGCATTAGGGTTAGAGTTGGGTTTGGCATTAAGGTTAGAGTTGGGTTTGGCATTAGGGTTAGAGTTGGGTTTGGCATTAGGGTTAGAGTTGGGTTTGGCATTAAGGTTAGAGTTGGGTTTGGCATTAGGTTTAGAGTTGGGTTTGGCATTAGGGTTAGATTTGGGTTTGGCATTAGGGTTAGAGTTGGGTTTGGCATTAAGGTTAGAGTTGGGTTTGGCATTAGGGTTAGAGTTGGGTTTGGCATTAGGGTTAGAGTTGGGTTTGGCATTAAGGTTAGAGTTGGGTGTCATGGATATGCAGTAGTGTTTGTCTGCCATCTTACCTTCCTCCTCATGTGTTCATCTAGAGACCAGACCTCCTTCACCTGGCTTCCTTTATAATCTCCTCCCAGCCTGACTCCACCCCAGGCCCTATCACTGAACACTATATTAACCTGTGCACTGCAAGCCTGCTTTGCTGATCAACGTGTTTGTTAGGCATTGTGTGTTTGGGTTCCTGCCTGCCGTGTGCTACGTCTGTCTCTCTGTTACGTTATTGGCTTGTCCCCGACCATCCCTGTCTGCTCGTGACCCTTGACCTTCGGCTCGTTCTTCGTTATCCTTGTCTGCTTGTGGCCCCTGACCTTCGGCTTGTTATTCGGTTCTCTCTATCGTGTGCTGCTGCTTCCCCTTATCCTACGGGGCGTGAGCTAGGAAACTCCAGGGGCCGCGACCTGGTCCCAGCCTGCAGCGTAACATCCTCACCACTAGAGGCCCTGGAGAAGACCAGCTGGGTCTTAGACTCCGCGCCCTGGGGAATCTTGGCTCTCACTTCCGTTGGGATCCCGGTTGTGCTCCTCTGGTCCCGCTTTCCACAACCACCCAGTTTCCTATCCACAGAAGCCAGCCATAGGGTTCACTACCTCGCGGTGCACTCCTGTCCCCCTACGGTGTGCATCTGTCACCTGGCCACAGGTGACCCTGACAGTTTGATCAGCCATGAACCCGGCTGACATCCCGCTTCCCGCGGATGATCCATTGCAGGGCATAGTTCGCAGACTTGAGACCCAGGAATCAAATCAGACCCAGGTGATGCGATTCCTCCAGGATCTGGCTTCTCGATTCGAGCAGCTTCAGGTCTCCTTGGGAACCCCGAATCCGCAACCCCAAGTACAACCAGCGGCTGTACCTATCGCACCAGTCGCAGCCTCACACTCACTAAGATTGCCAGCTCCGTTCCGTTTCTCTGGGGACTCCAAGGCCTGCAGGGGGTTTCTCAGCCAATGCACTATTCATTTTGAGCTTCAGCCCCAAAACTTCCTGTCTGATCGGGCTAAGGTAGCCTATATCATTTCCCTCCTCTCTGGTGAAGCTTTAGCCTGGGCAGCCCCTCTGTGGGAACTGAATGATCCAGTGGTTTCTAGCCTGTCTGGCTTCTTGAAACTTTTTCGGAATATCTTCGAAGAACCGGCTCGTGTCTCTTCAGCGGCCAGCGCCCTTTTACGTCTCCGCCAAGAGTCTGCTTCTGTGGGACAGTATGCCCTTCATTTCCGCATACTGTCGGCTGAGTTGAGCTGGAACAATGAGGCCTTAGTCGCAACCTTTTTGCATGGCCTGTCTGATAGAGTGAAGGATGAATTAGCTGGAAGAACCATCCCCACTGATCTGGCCGGCGTTATCTCCTTGTGTAACCAGATCGATATTCGCTTTCAGGAGAGGACCTTAGAAAAGCAACGCCAGCACTCCTTGGTTCTTAGTCAGCCTGAGCTCCCCTCTCTTCGACCCGTAGAGCATCTCCTACCAGCTGAGGAACCCATGCAGCTGGGTCGGACCAGGCTATCCCCTGAGGAACGTGCTAGGCGCAGAACTCTTGGTCTGTGTCTTTACTGTGGGGGCAAATGTCATTTTCGTGACACTTGCTCTCTTTGTCCAGAAAAACGTTCGGGTCCACTTCATCTGGAAAGTGGAGTATTGGACCCAGAAATATCACCTTCCCCTTCTCGTCTTCTGCTTTCTGTGTTCCTTCATGTTGGTGCTTCTTCTCATTCGGTCTCAGCATATCTGGATTCCGGAGCCGCTGGTAATTTCATGGACTGGGAAATCGCATCGTCCATGAGACTTACTCTTTTGCCCCTCACCACGCCATTGCTGGTCTTGGCGATTGATGGTACTGTTCTCCCAGGGGGACCTATCCGCTTCCAGACCCTCCCTGTTAAGATGTCGGTAGGGACACTCCACCAGGAGTGGATATCCTTCCTTATCTTACCCAAGGCCTCAACGCCTATAATTTTGGGTCTCCCATGGTTACAGCTCCATTCTCCTCATGTGGACTGGACTACTGGACAGATCCTGGCTTGGGGTCCCTCCTGTTCCTCGTCCTGCCTACCCAAGGTTGCCCCCTGTGAATCTGAGCCGGTCATTCATTCCAGGTTGCATAACCATTTACATTTCTCTGTCCCTAACCACCCTTGGACGCACAGCCAGGCTAGCTTGTCTACAAGTCCTGCAGTCGCTACGTCTTGCGATGCGATTCAGGTAGTCGCTACACCTGACTCAGCTATTCACTCTGCCTCTGTACTAGTTATGCCAGTCCAGCCCATGCCCAGTGAGCCTCTCACTTTTTCTTGTTCGGGACATTCTGCTTGTCCTTCAGCTATTCAGCTTGACTCCGGCGACATGTCACCTTCTAACCAACCTGACTTCAGGGTTCCACTGACATCTGCCCAGTCTGATGGTCCTGTGCAAGATGACCAGTCCCCCTTTAAGGGTCTAGGGGACCCTCCTCAGATTCCTGTTGATCGTCTCATGCCCTTGCTTATTCCTAGAGAGCCTTTGGTCCTCAATAGATCTTCTTGTCATCTCCCTACCTCGTTTTCAGTCTCTGAGGATAATCTTAAGTACGAGGTTAGACAAGTTCTGGATTCTCGGCTCTGCAGAGGCATTCTTCAGTACCTTGTGCATTGGAGAGGTTTTGGTCCTGAGGAGGCGTCTTGGATCGCTGCATCTGATGTCGCTGCACCTCATCTGTTGAGAAGGTTTCATCAGAGATTTCCCTTTAAGCCTGGGTCCAGGCGGGGGAGGGCCCATAAGAGGGAGGGTACTGTCATGGATATGCAGTAGTGTTTGTCTGCCATCTTACCTTCCTCCTCATGTGTTCATCTAGAGACCAGACCTCCTTCACCTGGCTTCCTTTATAATCTCCTCCCAGCCTGACTCCACCCCAGGCCCTATCACTGAACACTATATTAACCTGTGCACTGCAAGCCTGCTTTGCTGATCAACGTGTTTGTTAGGCATTGTGTGTTTGGGTTCCTGCCTGCCGTGTGCTACGTCTGTCTCTCTGTTACGTTATTGGCTTGTCCCCGACCATCCCTGTCTGCTCGTGACCCTTGACCTTCGGCTCGTTCTTCGTTATCCTTGTCTGCTTGTGGCCCCTGACCTTCGGCTTGTTATTCGGTTCTCTCTATCGTGTGCTGCTGCTTCCCCTTATCCTACGGGGCATGAGCTAGGAAACTCCAGGGGCCGCGACCTGGTCCCAGCCTGCAGCGTAACATCCTCACCACTAGAGGCCCTGGAGAAGACCAGCTGGGTCTTAGACTCCGCGCCCTGGGGAATCTTGGCTCTCGCTTCCGTTGGGATCCCGGTTGTGCTCCTCTGGTCCCGCTTTCCACAACCACCCAGTTTCCTATCCACAGAAGCCAGCCATAGGGTTCACTACCTCGCGGTGCACTCCTGTCCCCCTACGGTGTGCATCTGTCACCTGGCCACAGGTGACCCTGACATTGGGTTTGGCATTAGGTTTAGAGTTGGGTTTGGCATTAGGGTTAGAGTTGGGTTTGGCATTAGAGTTAGAGTTAAGCTGGCCAGTGGCCATACATGCATCGAAATTCATCAGGTTCAGTAAGGACCAGCCAAATTTCCGTCCGTGTATGGGCAGGCAGAGTGCCACAGGCTATAGCCACTAGTGTTGATCATCATATTCTAACACCAGGAAGGTCTTCCCACTTTCAGAATACAATACCTCAGCGAGGAGGATTCCCCCATTCACATCGAGTGTGTGGATATGAGAATTGAGTCCGTTTTTTCAACCAGCTGTTTGAATGAAATAAAAACAATGACTCACCTATGGGCTGCTTTAGAGTTTGGCATTAGGGTTAGAGTTGGAGTTTTGCATTAAGGTTAGCGTTATACTTTGTACACATGACAGGATTTTCCAATAGAAAACGTCAGACGGGCTCTTTTCATCAGATATTCTGACCGTGTGTATGCCCCATCGGACTTTTTTCTTTGGAAATTCCGACGGACTTGGAGAACATGTTCTCTATTTTTCCGACAGACAAAAATTTCTATCGGAAAATCCATTTGTCTGTATGCTATTCCAACGGACCAAAAAACCACGCATGCTCAGAATCAAGTCGACGCATGCTCGGAAGCATTGAACTTAATTTTTCTCGGCTCGTCGTAGTGTTGTTCGTCACCACGTTTTTGACGGTTGGATTTTAGTGTGACCATGTGTATGCAAGACAGCTTGAGGGGAATTCCGTCGGAACTCCGTCGGACAAACCATCAGACTTTATTCCGACGAACAATCCGGTCATGTGTACAGGGCATTAGAGTTTGGCATTAGGGTTAGAGTTGGAGTTTGGCATTAAGGTTAGGCCCCATGCACACCAGACGCTGTTAAACGCGCATTCAGAGGCAGTTGGACACTTTTTTCAACTGCTCCTGAACCCATTAAATGTTATCCTATGTGTCCATGTACACTGTCTCGTTTCTTGCCGTTTATATGCAGTTGCGTTTAACCTCGTTTTTCCAGAAGCAAAAAAATGGGTTCAGACGCAAAAGTTTTCCATGTTTCAGACGCAAAACGCCGCTAAACGCGGCTAAACGCGGTACCGGCCTTTGGCCGCATTTTCGTTTATAGGTGTTTTTAAGGGTGACCTATTTTTTTACATTAGAAATCTCAAAAATTATGGCAAATGATGAAAAACCATTAAAAAATATTTCTAAAAATTGTAATTGCTTGCATTGCATTGTGGACAATCCACAACTTGTGGCAGGTGACATGTCAAGTGGACAATCCACAACTTGTGGCAGGTGACGTTGCCAGGTGGACAATCCACAACTTGTGGCAGGTGACGTTGCCAGGTGACGTGGCAGGTGACGTGGCAAGTGGACAATCCACAACTTGTGGCAGGTGACGTTGCCAGGTGGACAATCCACAACTTGTGGCAGGTGACGTTGCCAGGTGACGTGGCAGGTGACGTGGCAAGTGGACAATCCACAGCTTGTGGCAGGTAACGTGGCAAGTGGACAATCCACAACTTGTGGCAGGTGACGTGGCCAGGTGACGTGACCAGGTGATGTGGCAGGTGACGTGGCAAGTGGACAATCCACAACTTGTGGCAGGTGATGTGGCCAGGTGACATGGCCAGGTGAGGTGGCCAGGTGACATGTCTAGGTGACGTGGCAAGTGGACAATCCACAACTTGTGGCAGGTGACGTGGCCAGGTGACGTTGCAGGTGACGTGGCCAGGTGACGTGGCCAGTGGACAATCCACAACTTGTGGCATGTAACGTGGCAAGTGGACAATCCACAAATTGTGGCAGGTGACATGGCCAGTTGACGTGGCAAGTGGACAATCAACAGCTTGTTCAGTCCACAGGAGAGGTTCCATCCAGGCCCACCAGCACATAATCCTTGTCAAGCTATAAGCTGGGTCAGTCCATCACTAGGGGTCACCTAAACAGATTACTACTGTGTGGCTCGAGCAAGTGTTTCTGACTGACACACTCCTCTACAGTATTGTCTGGCTTGTTACACCTGGATTTACGTTCCCTACCTATCAGTAGCCTGTGCATAGTTACTCTTTTACTTAAATCACGCATTACTGTCTACCATGAATGTGTTTATATAATACTGGCACCCTGTGATATACGGACTGCCAGGTAAAAATACCTAGGCCGGTTTCACTACCTAACACGGCCTTGTTCAATACTATGCTCCCGATGAAGCGTTTTGGAACGCGAAACTAGTCGAGCGAAAGCAAGATCTTTATCTTTGAATTTACCGGACCTATCAATAAGACCAGTCATCTCTCGTGCATACCGTCCAACTCCTTATTTGTGTTCGTTGGCTATACATTATCCTATTCTACTTTGTGTATTTTACATGTCAATGTAATTTCTGGGAGATGTGTTGAGTCTTGTAAATGGGACCCTATACCAATTATTGATGACTGTTACATAATGTCATTTTTTTGTATTAATGTACTTTTTACCTAAATCCAATTATATTTTTCTACCAACAATAAAACCCTTAGAATTTTTACAATATCTATCTATGTGCCGTTTAAAGTCCATCTTTAGTTTAAACAATATTCGCCCAATCAACAGCTTGTGACAGGTAACATGGCAAGTGGACAATCCACAACTTGTGGCAGGTGAGGTGGCCACCAGGTGACGTGGCAGGTGACGTGGCAAGTGGACAATTCCCAACTTGTGGCAGGTGACATGGCCAGGTGACGTGGCAAGTGGACAATCCACAGCTTGTGGCAGGTAATGTGGCAAATGGACAATCCACAACTTGTGGCAGGTGAGGTGGCCAGGTGATGTGGCAGGTGATGTGGCCAGGTGACATGGCAGGTGACATGGCCAGGTGACGTGGCAAGTGACGTGGCACTACACAATTCACAACTTGTGGCAGGTGACGTGGCCAGGTGACGTGTCAGGTGACGTGGCAAGTGGACAATCCACAGCTTGTTGCAGGTGATGTGGCAAGTGATACGCTAAATAGAAGTACACTGCTGCTCTCTCAGCTGCTGCTACTCATTCTGGTCTCAATGGCTGAAATGGTTAAATAATACTGTTTTTTGAGCTTAGGGAGGGGTCTTATGATGTTTCTTAACTACACGCTTATAGACAAAAACGCGGTAAAACGCAGCTAAATGCTGCTGCAATCGCGGCAGAATGGGCGTTTCTAAACGCCGGTTTCAGCCTTTAAAAACAGGTGTTCAGCAGCGTTTGCACCGGCGTCTCGTGTGCATGGGGCCTTAGAGTTGGAGTTTGGCATTAGGGTTAGAGTTGGAGTTTGGCATTAAGGTTAGCGTTAGAGTTTGGCATTACGGTTAGCGTTAGAGTTTGGCATTAGGGTTAGAGTTGGAGTTTGGCATTAGGGTTAGAGTTGGAGTTTGGCATTAAGGTTAGCATAAGAGTTTGGCATTAGAGTTAGAGTTGGCACTAGGGTTAGAGTTATAGTTTGGCATTAGAGTTAGCGTTAGAGTTTGGCATTAGAGTTAGAGTTGGCACTAGGGTTAGCATTAGGGTTAGAGTTGGCATTTAGAATTCGTGTTAGAGTAAGAGTTTTTCCTTTGGGATAGAGTTAGTATTAGGGCAGCATTATGATTAGGGTTCCTCTGTTCATCAATATCTAACAATAATGTTTCTAGATATTAAAAGGGCATTTTTTTGGCACAAGAAGAGCACTCAGGAGTCATTTAAAGCCCATTGCCCCCCTAAAACCCACCAAAGGTCTCTGTCATTTTGCCTTCCACCAAAACTCTTAATTTTTGTCTCACTATCAGGAATCATAAAAATGAAGCTGCAGTAGACGAATAGATGTAGTTGATACATTTTCTGATATTTGTCTTTTTTTATGACGTTTCATCCCTTCAGCTGGCAGAATCCAGGATTAGAATTTAAAGACTAATTTAATACAACAATTCTAGAAGCAAAGCGCAAAGAGCACCACCCAGAGGAACCAATTTCCTGCACTGGTCTGCGTTCATCGGACTCCATTCTGGGGGCTTGCCATGGGTTAGTGCACGCCGTGCTTTGATCATCACACTGTTTACTGAGTGATTTTCTGAGTCTTGTGCTTCAGACTGTCATAGAGCAACAATCAGCACAGTAAACCTTTGGAGTAAGCTACAATTTTACTGGAGGGGGTCATGACCTTTTAGTAGTAATGTTATTTTCAGCTAGACCGAAACCTCTGAATGATATGACTCAGTGATGAGCAAATCAACTCAAAAAAAATCAAACAAATCAGAAAATCGCTTATTTTTTTTTTTAAGTTCCTGTGAGTATAAGCCTGCAGACTTACTTTTCTATGGAGTATCATAACATACACTATATTACCAAAAGTATTGGGACACTTGCCTTTACACACACATGAACTTTAATGGCATCCCAGTCTTAGTCCGTAGGGTTCAATACTGAGTTTGCCCGCCCTTTGCAGCTATAACAGCTTCAACTCTTCTGGGAAGGCCGTCCACAAGGTTTAGGAGGGTGCCCATGGGAATGTTTGACCATTCTTCCAAAAGTGGATTTTTAAGGTCAGGCACTGATGTTGGACGAGGCAAATCAAAGGGTTCAGATGGGGAGCTGTTCAGCATCTCAGATGGCTCAGCAAAGAGAGCCACTGCAGGTTGCAAAAGAGGTCATGGGTTCAGATCCCTGTACTGACAACAAGTGCCAGTTGGTCTTCAACAGAACTCCTAATGGTGAAGATGAACCAGAAACCCTGGTGGTCCCCAGTTGAATGTTGCTGCATTGTGAACACAGAATATTGGCTGCTCGGCATGGGCACCATTCAGAGATCGCTTTGCATTTTCTTAATGAATGCAAAGTGTTCTTGGATTGGATGAGGTGGAAAACATGATGTCACCACCACTCCTCTCCACTTCATCCAATCAGAGAAAGCCTTGCATTCATTGAGAAAATACAAAGAAATATCTGAATGGCCTCCACGCTGAGTGGCCACTGTGTTCTCAATGCACTCAGCATGTGACCCAGAAGCTATTGGAGATCACTGTAGTAGCAGCAGTGGTGGCTGCTCCATTAGGGGTGCAGGGGCGCCGCTCCACTAATCCATGCATCCTGGCCCCTAATCTACATGTGTGGTGCCAGACGCATGGATTTCAATGGGTTGTTGTTTTCTTTGAAGCACATGATTAGAGCCTGAGGCTCTAATTGGCTTTTAAAATGCTAATGTCTTCCTGTTTTTCCTCCCGGCCAATCAGGAAGCCGGTCCTGAGACCCAATTGGTCGGGAGTCCTAAGACCCCCATGGCCCGGGAGCAGGGCCGTATTTAACACAGGGCAAAAGGGGCAACTGCCCCGGGCCCAGTAATTTATTATGAGGCCCATGGCAACTTCCCCTTGAGCCCGCACTGCCCACAAATAGTTGATATAGCAGGGTCTCCCTTAAGGCCCCATGGACTACGTTACCCAGAATCCCGTTTGGCACCCAGGGTGCATTGGGCTGCCGCAGAGACTCATGAGTGGGGTATAAAAGGGGAGGGCGAGGCTAAGCCCGGCCTCTTTGGACACCGCGCGGCTGGAGAGAGGACTTCCTGTGCGGACCTGCTGTGAGTGCAAGGCCCGAGGCCTGGGCCTTGCGCAATTCCAGAGAGCCTTCCACCCCGCTGCAGCCATCTATCTGCTCTACAATTGTCAGTTGGACGAGAGATCCAGCGGTGGCAGATCCTGCGTGTGTGGACACAGCGGTGGGAGTCTCGGACTGGGATCGAGTCCGGAGGGGTGAGAGAGCACCTGCTCACAACCATAACTGAGTTCTTTATTAGGCCTATTGACTACCTTGGCCCATCGTGTTATACTTGTTCCTTTTCCTGTCAGGAGACTAGTTGCAGAACTAAGTTATATAGTCTCCTGGGAGTTGCTTCCATTGCCTTAGACCCTTATTGGATTACAAATTATTGTTCCTGTATGTGCACCACCAATCGTCTTGCATGTGAAGATTCCTCCTTTAAAGACTGAGCTTTAACTGGGTCAGGCCTGACCAGGGGGGGGGGTTTATAGCATTGCTTGGCGCCATATTGCTAACGGGGAGAATAGCTATATGTCAGTGTGTGATAGAACTTTATGCACTATAGTTAACTAGTGTCAGTATTATTGCAGGGCTCTGCATGCATGTGTTATATGTGACATTGATCGTTGTAACGGCACCCCAAATATGAAAGGGCTTAAACGCCGTTTTAAGATATTTACTCTCCAGAACACACATCCACTACCGACGCTCCACAGTCAGGCGACCGACCCATAGGAATAATCCTTCCAGAAAAACGAGACAACCACTCTGTATGAAGTTCCAAAACAGGGAATGAATTTATTACAAGCACATGGTAACACATTTCTCTTCAAAACTCTTCCCTCCCATCCTTGGGGAAAAGGGTGGGTTAAACTGTCCAATGACAATGGTCATACAGGTCAGGTGTGTTCAAACTTCTCCTTCAGTAAACAGTCTTAGCAGGAGGGGTGATTCCCCCCCCTCCTCACAGAAAGACACTTAAACATCCCATAATAGGCAGCCAGGCGGTCTACCAGCTCCAATCCACATCATCACAGTAGCAGACTTAATTACCACAAGCCACAATAGACAATAGAATGCAATCACACCGCACCCCATCACAGCAAATATTACACAACAGCCAACACACAATATACACACAATATATACAATGTATATACAGCATTGAATCTGACTAGCACAGATCATAGTGGGGTTCTCATTCACCCTGTGCCCAAAGTGACCCCTGTCACAATCGTTAATCCTTTATTCACAAGTAAACCTTTTACATTTAATCATTCTGGTATTGGAGTCTATTACTATATCTTGCCACTGTTTACATGTAGAGGGGAATTGTACATGAATTGGTATAGAGCTATACAAATATACCACCCCTAGACTAACTGTGCCATAGAAGGGTTGAGTAGATTGCCGGGGGTTGGCTGTGCGGTGTACAGGGCCCTAAACAAAACCAGCGGCTCTCTTAGTTTGAGGGTATCGCTACATTGATAAGTGGATTCAAGAGGGCCCAAGAAAGTTTAAAGATGGCCCTGGCTGGGAGTCCGAAGACCCAATTGGCCAAGAGGAGAAGCAGCAAAAGGGGCAGCCTCCCCGGGCCCAGTCATTGTTGTGGGGCCCAAGGTAACTTCCCCCGCACTGCCCAAAAATTGTTGATAATTGGATTCAGGAGGGCACAAGAAAGCTTAAAGGTGGCCCTGGCCGGGAGTTTGAAGACCCGACTGGCCAAGAGGGGAAGCAGCAAAAGGGGCAGCCGCCCCAGGCCCAGTCATTGTTGTGGGCCCAAGGCAACTTCCCCTTGAGCCCACACTGCCCACAAATAGTGGATAAGTGGATTCGGGAGGGCCCAAGAAAGTTTAAAGATGGCCCTGGCTGGGAGTCCGAAGACCTGATTGGCCAAGAGGAGAAGCAGGGACTGCCGGGACACGGAGGAGAAAAAGGGGGGAAGCCCCAGCCTCTACCTGGATGGGGTAAGTGCCGATTGATCGGCGAACGAGCAAACCAGCGACCAGTGACCTGTGGGTGGTAGATGTCTCAGGTTTGTTAGCCGCCTCCCCCAACCAATGGAGAACCAGCCACTGCCACTGAGTAGAGGTGTAGTAGGGGTGTAGTAAAGGTGCCTACCACAATGATTTCCAGCTTCCACAGGGATCCTACAGGTATGGTATATACAGTGCTGTATCCTGGCCTAGGCCAACAAGGCCCAGGCCTAGGGCAGCACTTTGCAGGGAGGCAGCACGGAAAGAGTCCCCGCCGACTTGCACTACACTGTTAGTGTAGCGCCAGTCTTATGGGGTGGACTGGGCTGAGAGGCAAATTAGTCTAGCGCCCCCATAAAGCGGCCGCACTGCTTCTGGTATGCTGGCGGCTGGCATTCCGCAACTGTGTGTGTGTGAGGGGGGGGGGGGGCAATGCTTCTAATTTTGACTGTCCTATCATCCTGGACCACAAACCTTCCTCACTGGGCTATATGTTTTCTGCTGCACCATTGGCATGGTTATATCTTCTTAGTCCTCTCCATAAAATTATCAGAAATTTGTGCTTAAAGTAGAACTATAGGCAACACTTTTTTTTCCCATTTTAGATAGAGTAAGGGAGGGTTCTAGCCCCTGTCAGATTATTTTTTTACCATCCCTGTCCCATTGCAGAGATTTCCCTTCACTTCCTGCCCCATAGCCAAACAGGAAGTGAGAGGAAATCTATGCAAATTGGGGCAATCCATTGCCGCCCCCCTGCAGGCCCTCAGAACTAGTGTCCCCACTCTAAAATTTCAGGGCGAGTCTTAAGCAGAAAGGGGTGTGGTCTTGACAGGAAGGGGTGGGTCATATTTAAATTAGGGGTCCACGAGTTTAGTCAGGCCTAGGGCAGCACAAAACCTAAATACACTACTGGGTATATACATAATTACATTAGTCAAGACTGGAACAATGTAACTATAAAAATATCCATATCTGGAATTGTTTTCTAACTCTCTGGCCTATTCCGAAAAACAGAATTATTTGTTTTGGGAAGAGCCACCCTTTAATGTTGTTACACAACAAGAAAGCAAAATATTATTTATGATATAATATAAAATCCATGTCCTATATATAATATATCAACTTCATCCAAGCCGTACGTCCCTACAAGGGCTGAGTTTCCCCAACGGATCCTTCTTACGCCGCAGTCAAGCAGCTAAATTAAGGCTCTCTGATAGGCGAGAGACTCACTTGAGTGCTCGGAGATGAGGGCAAAATGGATTCTCATTGTATCCGGCTGTGTTGGGGCCTCTCAAAATAGCTCCAACGAAGCCAGCCGGAGTGCCTTTTTCCATCGGTCGCCCCGGACGTTGGAGAACAAGAAGAAGCCCTGGCAATGTCATCCCGTCTCCATTATCTTCCCTCAGAAATGAATTCTTTATGTGGCGTTTAAAAATAAATATTTTTGTTTGTGCAAGAGCGTTTTTTTCATTTTTTTTGGTGCGCGTGTCATCGCCATCATTTACATAATATGCTAATGCTAATTTGCATTGGGACATCTGGATGGCATTTGAATCTCATTTTCGTTCACACAAGTTGGATTTACACAGATGGCGGGGAACAATTTAAGGGTATTTCTGTTCGCAGCAAAAAACATTCCAGCAAATTAGGTGTATTGTGAGAGAGCCGAGGCGAAGTGCCATCAAGTTTGGAGATGGGAGATGGCTTTTGGAAAAAGACGTCGCTATAAAGAAGGCGGGTGATTAATGCGAGCGGGTAAAAAAGGGGTGACGGGCGGGGGGGGGAGCGATGATAAACTCTGACACTATAAGGAACAGATTCTGAACATTCTGAACATTCCAACAGGTTCCAAAAGCCGCGATTCGTATAAAAATAACGCAAGGGCCCTTTGTGTGCTCCCAGCTGACATGACATATCGCTCGGCGCTCCGGGGAAGGCGCATACACCTTCAATTAATCTGCATTCAACAGCAAGAGAGCGGCGCTCCACTCCGGGGAGGCAGAAATAGCTGCTGCCCTTTTCCCTCTCGTAATCGGCGAAGGGCGCGCTCTGACATCTTTACATGACAAAAGACGCTTTTTTTTTTTTTTTTTTACCAAAGCTGCGTGTTTTCTTTTATTTTAGAATTTTATTTTGTTTTGCTTTTTTGTTTATTGCCGCACCGCATTGTGCGAGAAAATAATAAAAACGCGTCCTTGTGCAGTTTGTAGAAAGGAGTTTCATCCCTTTTTGTCTCGGAGGAACAATGGCGAACGTGTGAGAATGGCGCGCAATTATTTATTTCTTTTAATGTTATTGTGAAATTATTTCATAGTTCAGCTTAAAGTAAACTAAACACCAAAATTTTTATTTTGTTTTGGAAAGTGCGCCAGAGCCTCTGTCAGGGGTTTATTGATGTCCTTGAGTCTGTTGGAGGAGATTTCACCTCACTTCCTGCCAAGACAGGAAGTAAATTAAAATCTGTCCAATGGAAACACGCTCACCTCTCCTGGGATCTCCCGAGCCAATCAGGAGACAGTCATTGCCAAGTAATGTGAGATTGGGCATTCAAGCAATGCATAACTATGGCTTAGCTGATTCCCCTGCTGCTGTACCTTACCTGCATCCCCTGCCTCCTGCGTCCTCCGTGTCTGCCTCCAGCCTCTACATACTCTGTGTCACCAAGTGCATCCCATGTGACCTAATGTGACTCTTTGCTCCTTGTGCCTGCTAGTGTGCCCTTGTGACTCCATGTGCATCCTTGTACACCCTCATGACTCCAAGTGTGCCCCAGTACCCCCTGTGTCATATAACGTTCCCCTGTGCACCCCAGTGTCCCCTTTGTCATCGTGTTCACCCCTGTGTGCCTACAAGACTCCAAGTGCACCCCAGTGTGCCCTGTGGCTTCTAGGGTGCCCATGTGTTTTAAAGCGTTCCCTTAACGCCCGTGTCATCTAATGCACCCCTGTATGTATCTCAGACTCCAAGTGCACCGCAGTGTACCCTGTGTCTTCTAGGGTGCTCCTATGCCTTGGGTGCCCTCTTGTTTCCAAATGTGCCCCAGTGTGAGCCATGTCATTAGGAGTGCCCTGTGTGCCAAGTGTGTCCCAGTACCCCCTGTGTCATATAATGTTCCCCTGTCCATCCTTGAGACTCCAAGTGCACCCCAGTGTGCCCTGTGTCTTCTAGGGTGCCCTTATGCCTTGCGTGCCCTCATGTTTCCAAGTGTGCCCCAGTGTGAGCCATGTCATCAAGTGTGCCCTGTGTGCCCCTGACACACCAAGTGTCCCAACATGTCATCTTTTATTCTCCTGTGCACCCTCATGACTTCAAGTGCAATCCAGTCTGCCCTGTGTCATCTAGGGTTCCTCGTATCTTCTGTACAATTGTGTGTCCCCATGTTTTCAAATGTAACTCTGTGTAAGCTATGGCATCTGGTGTGCCCTGTGTGTTCTGAGACTCCAAGTGTACCTTCCCTGTGTTACCTAGTTTGCCCCTGTGTCTCCAGTGTGCCTGCATGTCTCCAAGTGTGCAAGGTTTGATTACTCCATGTCTCTGAGTGTGCCTCATTGTGCCCCATGTCATTTAGTGCACCCTGTGCACCTCATGACTCCAAGTGTGCCCCAAGGTACACTAGCCTCTACATACTCAGTGTCACCAAGTGCTCCCTGCATGACCTAATGCTACTCTGTGCTCCTTGTGCCTGCTAGTGTGCCCTTGTGACTCCATGTGCATTCTTGTACGCCCTCATGACTCCAAGTGTGCCCCAGTACCCCCTGTGTCATATAATGTTCCCCTGTGCATCCCTGTGACTCCAAGTGCACCCTACTGTGCTTACAAGACTCCAAGTGCACCCAAGTGTGCCCTGTGTCTTCTAGGGTACCCATGTGTTCCTCCAGTGCCCCGTGTCATCTAATGCACCCTAAGTGACCCAGAACCAAGCTGCTCGCCTGGTCTCCGGATGTGCAAGAAGAGACCACATAACTCCTGTGCTCGCAAAATTACACTGGCTCCCCATTGAAAAGCGGGTACTATTTAAGGCAAAGTGCTATATGTATAGGGCAAAGGGCAATGGTCACAAAGGGCAATGAGCTATGGAGCTCACTACCACCGACCCTAAGGTAATTTCCCTCCTTTCTGAGCTTCAGGAAGGGTTTAAAGACCTTTCTATTTATCCAAGCCTACGGATAAAATCCAGGCGATAATCCCGCTATATAAATGGTTTCTTCCCATGCTCCCCCCCCCTCACTCTATTAGGTTTTTCTTTGTTCGACCTCCCCCTCTTATAGCACTGTACTTTCAACCCAGGGCCGTCTACCAGTTTATTGTCATCTTAGTAGATTCTAGGGTCAGTGTGAGCCTAGACGTGCTCCTAAGGGGGCGTATTCGGCGCAGTATAAATCCTATATCATCATCATCATCATCATGCATCTAAGACTCCAAATGCACCCCAGTGGGCCCTGTGTCTTCTATGGTGCCTCTATGTCTTTTGTGTGCCCTCATGTTTCCAAGTGTGCCCCAGTTTGAGCCATGTCATCAGGTGTGCCCAGTGCCCAACATGTCATCTAGTATTCTCCTGTGCACCCTCATGACTCCAAGTGCAACCCAGTGTGCCCTGTGTCTTCTAGGGTGCCTCTATGTCTTATGTGTGTCCTCGTGTTTTCAAGTGTGCCCCAGTTTGAGCCATGTCATTAGGTGCGCCCTGTGTGCCCCTGACACATCA
>CM055120.1:282619392-282709392 GCA_029206835.1 Rana muscosa | reverse complement strand
GACAAGGACATTGGTACGTCCAGAGCCTGAACTTTTTTGTTCCAGGCTGACAGTATGGCCCTTTGCAACTTCCTTGAATGGAATTGACCGTAGGGTACTGCTTCGAATGATGCCACCATTTTTCCCAGCAGCCTCATGCACAGGCGTATGGATGGCTGTCTTTTTGAACCCACTAAGTGGATCAAATCTCTCAAAGACGACCCCTTTTCTCGAGACAAGAAAATTTTTCTCTGGTCTGAATCCAGCCTTAGCCCCAAGTATTCCAGACTTTTGACTGGTTTTAGGGCTGACTTGTCTCGGTTGATAATCCAACCGTGATATTCCAGATACTTGATTGTCTCGTGAACAACCACTTCTAGTTTTTCCACTGAGTGGTCTATCAGCAACAAGTCGTCTAGATATGCCATTATCGTTACACCTCGTGTTCTTAGATTGGCCAATAATGGGGCCAGAATTTTTGTGAACACTCTTGGTGCTGTGGCCAGACCGAAGGGTAAGGCTCTGAACTGAAAATGGCGCCCTTCTACTGCAAAGCGTAGAAATTTTTGGTGGACTGGAAAGATGGGAATGTGCAAATAAGCATCTTTGATGTCGATCGTGGCTAACCAATCCTCCCCTTGTAGGGCAGTGGCCACCGATCGGATCGACTCCATCGGAAAGTCCTGATATACAGGAATTTGTATAGCCCTTTTTGAATTAATATGGGCCTCCCGTCCGCGTTTGCTTCGGGACTGTAAAGAGGTTTGAGTAAAACCCGAACCCTCATTCTTCCAGGGGAACTTCCATAATTACTCCTTGGAGCAATAGTTGTTCTAGTGCCAACAGGAGGGACTCTCTCTTCCGGGGATCCCTTGGCACGTTTGACCTTAAAAATGGGAAGGAGGAGAGTCTTTTAACTCCAAACTGTATCCCAAACCTACTGCGGAGAGCACCTATCTGTCTTGATCGTGTCCCGCCAGGTCTCTTTGCGAACAACTGGAGTCCTCCCCCCACCCGACTGAGTGGGGGCTTCAATGAATTTAACTTTGGGGGAGGTTTTGTACCTCCCCTGACCCAGGGTTTCTCATTACCCTGCTACTGTCCCTGTTTTTTACCCCCGGGATTTGACCGAGGAGGCCGTCGGAACTGTTACACAGCCGATGCCCCAGGGACTGGAGAAGCAGGCCTCTTAAAGAGGGACCTCTAACTCTGTTTTTAACCGGCAAGAGCGTATTTTTACCGCTGGAAATTTTCTGGATATATTTGTCCAGGTTTTCCCTGAATAAGCGTTCACCATGAAATGGGACGCTAACCAGCCATTCTTTACAGGGAGCTTCAGCAGACCAGTTTCTGAGCCATAGGAGCCTACGCATATGTCTATAGACAGCGTAAGGCGGGAGGCCTGATGGACTGAATCCTCTATGGCGTCAACCGCAAAGCCTAAGGCTCTAGGTAGATCAGCTAGGGCAAAGCCTGCTGATCTGTCAAGTCCCTCAAGACCTGTTTCAACTGATCCTTCACTGCTTAGCAGACCCCAATAGCTGCTACTGCTGGTTGTATCACCAAGCAGATTTTCATAAGGACTCCAATCTTTTATCTATTGGGTTCTTGAACATTTGGACATTATCCACTGGACATGTCAGTGATTTATACATACAAGAGATGGCTGCGTCCACTGTAGGGACCTTCCATTTTTTTTTTTTTTGATGAACTTATCCTCCATGGGATAGACCACCGGAAATCTCTTGGGGGAATAAATATTTTCTCAGGACGTTCCCAATCCTGGTAAATGAGCCCTTTCAGTAAAGGGTGAAGTGGAAAAGAACAAACAGTCTGGGGGCTTCTAGCGACCCCAACGAGGATACAGTAGTGGTTGATGGTTCCGCAAGGTGCATTTTTAAATGCTGATCGGACCATGTTAGTCAGAGACTGAACCCATAATCTTTCAGCTTGAGATGCTGAGAAAAGGTTCCCCCACTGTTGATTCCTCTATAACAGAATCAACCTTATCCTGATCCCCTTCAGGCAGGTCGATCCCTGTATGGGACTGTTGCTCTGCTAACAGGCACTCTGAAGGAGGAGACGGAGATCGGGCGTGCTTTCCCTGACAGGGAGGCAGCGATAAATTTTGACAATCTCTCTCTAATCCTCCCAGAGCTGAGGAAAAAACCTCCTCTGTTACATACACAGGAGCAGGTGACTGAGGACAGCCACAGTACCAAGTACCCCTGCGGGGTCTCTACGGTCACTTACCTCTGAACTTCAGGGGAGACTGGTGCAGCAGGAGTATGCCCAAGATCCTCAGAGCCCGATGAGACCCCCTTCGCTTCCTGGAAGATTCAGTTCCGGAGCTACTGGACGGCATATTCCTAAGCCTAAAGCTGAGGTATTCCAGCCGTAATACACCACTTTTACTGAGAATAGTCTAGCACAATTGCTGCTATATCACAGTTGGTGTCTACTAATGTGCCTTTCTAGGGGATGCCTGTATCAACCGCTTGCTGTATGCCTTTAAATGTTGCCAGCTCTGTCTCTGTACTTCATAGCCAGCTTACTGCAATAATGTGGCTTTTTAAAAACCTGCTGGGACGCCCGCACATGCGCAGAAGCGCTGCGGCGCGCACAGAGCGTCATCCCCCAGGCCCCGCCCCTTTTTCCGGCCACCTCTCGGCCACGTGCGCCTCGGCGCTAATTTTCAAACATGGAAACCAGGGACAGGAGCCAGGGCCCCCTTTGCCGCAGGCCGGGGGATAGACGAACACTGCAACATGGCAGAGGAAACAGTTTCCTGTAGGAGAACTCACCAGCTGCCTGGACTTTGCTCTCTGAGAAGAAACTAGTCCATATGACAAGAAAAACATTCCACAGCGGCCTCTAGTGGACAAACACAGGTACCGCAGTTTAATATACTAAACATATATAAAAAACATTCTTTTTTTTTTTTTTTTTTTTTTTTCTTGACCACCATTAAAAATTATTACATTTTTTTTTTTTTTTTTAGTAGTTACAGGCATGCACAGATATTAGCGGGAATACCGTTAGGTAACAGACAGAAAGACAAATTAGGCTTGGGGGTCCCCCAATAGAACCAAGTTCCTGGGGGCCCCCACTTACCTGTTCCCCGCCGCAGGACTTTGTTTGGTCCACAAAAGCCCAAACTTCACCTATCACGGCAGGCATTGTAATCAAACCTTCAGGGACCGGGTTCCCAAGGATTCCACTCCCCTGGACCTGTATAGCACCCTGCACAGAAAACATCTTGGTCGTGGGTATGACCAGAGCTCTGGATCCCAGGGTCCAGCTCTCCTAAGAGAAGCATTACAGGCAGAACCTTGCTCTTCTCTGCAAGGCCCGGGTACCGACCGTTTAGCTATGAAGCTTTTTTGGTCGGATCCGGAATAGCTTACTGAGGCCCAAAAGAACCTGTACGCAAGCTCAGTGAAAAACACATGTTTCTTCTTGGCCAACACCTTAGACACTGGCAAAAAACTGAGGTGCTCCCGGATGGGAGGGGCTTATATAGGGGAGGGTACTTCCGGTTTTGGAAGTTGCCAGTGCCAGCACCTGACGGTAACTATATAACCCATTAGTAATGACTATGTCGCTCTGTGTCCCGTGATGTACGAAAAAGAAAGATAGATATACAGTGCCTAGAAAAAGTATTCACACCCCTTGAAATTCCCCACATTTTCTCATGTTACAACCAAAAAAGTAAATGTATTTTATTGGGATTTTATGTGATGGACCAACACAGTGTCACATAATTGTGAAGTGGAAGGAAAATGATACAAATAAATATGTGAAAGGTGTGGGGGGGGGGGGAATTTGTATGGCGCCCCCCGGAGTCAATACTTTGTAGAACCCCCTTTCTCTACAAGTCTTTTTGGGGGTGTCTCTACCAGCTTTACACATCTAGAGAGGGACATTTCTGCCCATTCTTCTTTGTAAAATATCTCAAGCTCTGTCAGATTGGATGGAGAGCGTCTGTGATCAGCAATTTTCAAGTCTTGCCACAGATTCTCAATGGGATTTAGGTCTGGACTGTGACTGGGCCATTCTAACACATGAATATGCTTTGATGTAATCCATTCCATTGTTGCTCTGGCTGTACTTTAGGGTCGTTGTCCTGCTGGAAGGTGAACCCCCCCCAGTCTCAAGTCTTCTGCAGACTCTAACAGATTTTCTTCTAAGATTGTCCTGTATTTGTCTCCATCCATCTTCCCATCAACTCTGACCGGCTTCCCTGTCCCTGCTGGTGTGTTCAGGGTGATGTGCAGTGTTAGTTTTCCTGCCACACACAGCGTTTTGCTTTTAGGCCAAAAAGTTGCATTTTGGTGTCATGTGACCAGAGCACCTTCTTCCACATGATTGCTGTGTCCCCCACATGTTTGCTGTGTCCCCCACATGTTTTCTGTGTCCCCCACATGTTTGCTGTGCCCCCCACATGATGGATGTGAATATTTTGAGCTGCACAGCATGATCCCGCCTTTATATTAATAGATGAATTAAATGAATTTAACAGAAGATGAGATCTTTTATTTATTAGACAAATCAGATACAATGTTGCCCTCAGCGGGCGTCCGTGATTTGTCTCCACCCCTCCAGGTCTTTGGATCAGACGGGTAATCTTCAGGAAAGTTCCGGCTCTGACAAATGACAATTAGTGAAAACCTTTCTGTGTTAATTGACGTTGTCTCATCCCGTCCGATCCTTTGAAGTGCGATTAGCGGTGCGTTCGTCCGCGTCTGATCGGCCTTGGTGGGATTAGTAGATGGAGTCCGTGGCGTCACCAACACCTTATCAAGCAATCAGTTCAGCTGGTAGATCTGGAAATAATCACGTCCCCAACAATTTATTTCTTGATGGATTGCCTCAGATTACGAACCCGCCCCCCCCCCGTAACATTCTCGCCCGCTAATGACACGGCTGGCAGTGATGGAAATGTAAATGGAATCTTCTACAATGTAACAGCGATATTGTTTTCTTCTGTTATTATTTTGATGCACAATTGGGCTCCATAATTGGCTGCCTGGGCTTCCTAATTCTGAGAGGCAGAGCCGTTTACATTCACTCTGATTAATACGACTCGACTCAAAATAAACGCGCCATTTCTGAGGATTGGGAGGCGCCAATTGTCTTCTTTAGTGACGCAACACCTTAAAGCCAAACTCCGGAGGGAAAATTCAAAACTACCCTTCTAGTGGAGACCCCCCTACGCTGCAAGAGTTTATCTATGGTGCCATTAACCATGTACACTGCCAAAAAATTCGTTTTTTTTGTTTTTGTCTTTTTCGTTGTTTTGCTTTTTTCGGAAATTCGGGAAATTCTAAAAATTCTTTTTTTTTCGTTTTCGTTTTTTTCATTTTTTTGCTTTTTTCGGAAATTCAGGAAATTCAGAATTTTCGAATTCAGAATTTTAGAATTTCTGAATTTCCAAAAAAACAAATAAAACGAAAACGAAAAAAACAAATTTTTCTAATTTCCGAAAAAAAAAAGAAAAAAAAAGAATTTCGGAAATTCTAAAAATTCGGAATTCGGAAATTCAACTTTCCAAATTTCCCATTTTCGAATATTAGATTTTCGAATTTTAGATTTTCGAATTTTGCAATTTCGAATTTTCGAAATTCCGAATTTCCAAAATTCGTAAATTCGTAAATTCATAAATTAGGAATTTCGGAAATCTGAAAATCTGAAAATTCGGAAATTGAAAAATTCGGAAATCTGAAAATTCGGAAATTGAAAAATTCGGAAATTCGGAAATTTCGGAATTCACTAATTTCTCTAAATTCGTGAAAAACGAATTAGAAACTAAACAAATTGCACACGTCTACGTACCACCACCATCTCCCTTTAGGTGGGTGATAACACCGGGAGGCAGAGGTGGTATCCCGATCACGAGACCACAAAGTGGCACCGCTCCAAGAATCAAGCCCCTCTTGCTCTGTGGATGCGCTGGGCGCTCCTGGTCCCTGGAATATGACGGAAAACAAGCCGTGTAACCGATGACATCACCGCTTCACAAAACTTTACTGTGCCCTTAACAATATACAATATGTTTCTGTCTTAGGAACCGCCCCTGCTGACGCATTTCACCACAATAGGCTAATAGGCTTAATCATAGGGGTGGGGTGGCTAAGGAGGAGGAGTCTCTTATATAAGAAAAGAGGATGACTTAAAATTTGTAACCAATAAAATGCAACAAAATACAGAGGAGCAAATAATTATTTGATTCACTGCAGATTGTGTAAGTTCTCCCACTTACATAGAAATGAAGGGTCTATAATTTTTATCATCGGTGTATTTTATATGATAGAGACAGAATATCAACCAAAATCCAGAAAAATCACATGATACAAATGTTATAAATGGAGTAAAATAAGTATTTGATCCCCCGACCAACAATAATTATCCCCCCACAGACTGGCTACAGGAGGTGCTCATGTGGTATATATATGGAGTATATAGAGAGTGTATATAGTATATAAGGGGGGTATATATGGAGTATATAGAGAGTGTATATAGTATATAAGGGGGTATATATGGAGTATATAGAGAGTGTATATAGTATATATTGAGTATATAGAGAGTGTATATAGTATATATTGAGTATATAGAGAGTGTATATAGTATATACGGGGTGTATATATGGAGTATATAGTGTATATAGTATATATGGGGTGTATATATGGAGTATATAGAGAGTGTATATAGTATATATGCGGTATATATATATATATGGGGTATATAGAATGTGTATATAGTATATATGGGGGTATATATGGAGAATATAGAGAGTGTATATAGTATATATGGTGTATATATAGAGTGTATATAGCATATAGAGAGTGTATATAGTATATATGGGGGGTATATATGGGGTATATAGAGAGTGTATATGGTATATACGGGGGGTATATATGGGGTATATATAGAGTGTATATAGTATATATGGGGGTATATATGGAGTATATAGTATATACGGGGTGTATATATGGAGTATATAGAGAGTGTATATAGTATATATGGGGGGGTTAATAGAGGGTGTATATAGTATATATGGGGTGTATATAGTATATATGGGGTGTATATATGGGGGGTATATAGTATATACGGGGTGTACTGTATATATGGAGTATATAGAGAGTGTATATAGTATATATGGGGTATATATATATGGAGTATACACAGACTGGCTACAGGAGGGGCTCATGTGGTACACAGATCAGTCCTGTCAATGGAAGAAGGTTCTCCTAACGACAACTCGTTATGTGTATAGAAGACACCTGTCCACAGAATCTCTTTCCTCCAATCACATCTCACCATCATGGGGGAGACCAAAGAGCTGTCAGAGGACGTCGGGGAGAAGATTGGAGACCTGCACAAGGCTGGAATGGGCTACAAGACCATCAGGATGAAGCTCGGTGAGAAGGAGACAAGTGTTGGAGGGATTATTATTCACAAATGGAAGAAATACAAAGTAACCATCAATCGTCCTCAGTCTGGAGCTCCTTACAAGATTTCTCCTCATGGGGTGAGGATGGTCATGAGAAAAGTGAGGGATCCGCCCAGAACTACATGGGAGGAACTTGTGAAGGATCTCAGTTGGGACCTCAGTCACCAAACACACCATTGGGGACACAATACACCGCCATGGATTGAAATCCTGCAGCCCCCGCAAGGCCCCCTCCTGAGGAAGACACATGTACAGCCCGTCTGAAGTCTCCCAATGAACATCTAAATGATTCAGAGGAGGATTGGGGGAGAAAGTTCTGAGGTCAGATGAGACCAAAATTCAGCTCTTTGGCATCAACTCGACTCGCCGTGTTCGGAGGAAGAAAAATGGTGACTATGACCCTAAGAACTCCATCCCTCCAGTCACACGGAGGGGGAAACATGAGGCTTTGGGGTGTTTCTCTGATAAAGGTCCAGGCCGACTTTGCCGCATTGAGGGGCCAATGGGCGGGGCCACGTATTGTAAGATCTTGGATGAGAACCTTCTTCCCTCAGACAGAACACTGAAGATGGGTCATGGATGGGTCTTCCAGCATGACAAGGCAACAAAGGAGGGGCTCAAGAAGAAGCACATTAAGGTCATGGAGTGGCCCAGCCAGTCTCCAGACCTTAATCCTATAGAAAATTTAGGGAGGGAGCTGAAACTTCGAGTTGCCAAGAGACGGCCAAGAGACCTTAAGGATTTAGAGAAGATCTGTAAAGAAGAGAGGAGCAAAATCCCTCCCGAGATGTGGAAACCTGATCACCACCTACAAGAAACGTCTGACCTCTGTGCTTCCCAACAAGGGTTTCCCCACCAACTACTAAGGGGATCAAATACTTATTTTACTCACTGAACTGCAACTCCATATTTGCGTGCATTAGTGCAAATACAGCTGTGCCGAGAGAGCGTGCCCTACATACTCCCGCCACAGTTACCAGCGGCTAATGGAAAGCTCCCGAGCGTTACTTGTGATTGGGAGCTTTTGGATCACGTGGCCACCGTGACAGCCAATCACGGCAGTCACATGATCATGAACCCCTCACAGAATAATAAACCCCTTAAAGGACTGGGTGGCCCCGGCTCCAAGGAGTTGCATTACATTTCCCTGGGCCCCATGAGGTCATCAGAGGGGCCCAGGAGGTGGGAGCAGAGGGGGGGCATTTTTTCATTTTGGGGGGGTAGGCAAATAAAACTTCAGTGCAGCTGTTCTGCTGCACCCCCGGGAAGGGGGGTGTAGGTGGTGTTGGGGGGGCCTTGTTTAGAAGGCTGTATGGGGCCCCATGATTTCTAACAGCAGCCCTGACTATGGCACTGCACCACTACCACACTACTACTACACCGGTACTACAACATTACCACGCTGCTACTACACCATTACACCGCTACTACATCTCTACTACACCACCACACCACTACTACATTTCTACTACACTGCTTGTATTCAAATAAATGCCTTTAAAGATTTAGTTATGAATAGAGAGCAACATTGTCTTTTATACCTACCTACCTGGAGTTCAGCTTTAAGGTCAATATAGAAGACAAGAGGGCCCTCTTTATGTATGGTGGAAAATATTTTTAATCCCCACATATGGAAAGGCTTCTTTACAGTAAGAGAAAAAGGTGGCTGGTGGTAAAAAAAAAATTGGGGGGGGGCAAACAGTGCACCCATATCCGCCCCCCCAACCTGCTTCCCCCCCCCCAGTCCGGTCGGTTGGGTCAACAGGCGGGCAGGGCTTCATCCGGAAAAAGGGTGGCGGCTTCCCCTTCCCTTGCTCTCCTCCGCAGGGATCACGGCGGCTTCCATCTCCTCCCTCCTCTTCGGCAGACAATCGGAATCCTTCTCCTTTGGGCCAATCGGGAAACAGGTCTCAGATCCTGATTGGCCAGGAGGCGAATAAGTGTGAAAATAGCAAATATTCATCCGCTAACGTTACACAACTGGATGGGCTCGAAGCACAGTGCTCTGCGCCCCAAGCCCACCCTTTTTTTGAAGCCTATCAGAGCCTCTGGCTCTAATCACGTGCTTAAAAAAAATACCCCCCCCCATTGGAATCCAATGCGTCCGACGCCCTGTATGTAGATCAGGGGGCCGGACGCATGGATAGGGGGGAGGGCGGCGCCCGTGAGCCCTTTAATGGATGGGCCGCCACTGGTAAGAGCTGTGAAGATGTGGAATGGATTCCCTCTAGAACTAGTTCTGTCAACTCAGGAGATAATTTAAAGAAAAATCTGCATGCGTTCCCTAGTGCAATGAACGTGATTGGCTATTAACATTTATAAGAAGCAACACCAGAGGTTATTGATCCGGGGAGTATCTGATTGCCTCAGGGGATCAGGAAGATAATTTTTTTTCGCCTCTTGGAGCAAATTGGACAAATTGCAAATTGCTTTATACGGCTTCATGCACACTAGAAGCCTAAAACTGCTAAATAAAATACTGGATAAAAAAACACAAATATTTTAGGTTTTTTTTTTTGCTGGCGTTTAGCACAATGTGTAAGCTCCGTTTAGCGTTAAGAATCAGGGCCGCCAGCATCTATAACAACCAGTGAACAGCTGGTTGTTAGGGAGCAGACCAGCAAGCCGGCCGCCACGTCCTTAACAACGGATGAGTCCTCAGCTGTCAGCGGGGTTCCCCTCTGACACCTGAATGTTAACAAAACAATTGCAGACATTATTAAATTGTAAAAAAAAACGATGTGGGGTCCCCCAATCCATGTCAGGTCTTCAGGTATGGATTTTAAGGGGAACGCCAACATTAAAAAAAAAAAAAAATGGCGTGCCCTTCCCCCCAAAATCCATACCAGACCCTTATCCAAGCATGCAGTTTTTCAGGCCAGGAAAGGGGGAGGGGAACTAGCGTCCCCCCTCTGAGTCCTGAACCATAGCAGGCTACATGCCCTCAACATTGGGGACCACATGCCCCCCAAAACATCTTGTCCCCATATTGATGAGGACAAGGGCCTCTTCCCCACAACCCTGGCCCAGTGATTGTGGGGTGCAGGGGGTGACTTATTAGAATCCGGAAGCCCCTTTTAACAAGGGGGCCCCCAGATCTTGAACTTCCCCATGTGAATGAATATGGTGTACATTAGTAGAGTTGGCGTTAAAAAACAGGACCGCCAGCATCCTTAACAACCAGTGAACAGCTGGTTGTTAGGGAGCAGACCAGCAAGCCGGCCGCCCCGTCCTTAACAACGGATGAGTCCTCAGCTGTCAGCGGGGTTCCCCTCTGACACCTGAATGTTAACAAAACAATTGCAGACATTATAAAATTGTAAAAAAAAAACGATGTGGGGTCCCCCAATCCATGTCAGGTCTTCAGGTATGGATTTTAAGGGGAATGCCAACATTTAAAAAAAAAAAATGGCGTGCCCTTCCCCCCAAAATCCATACCAGACCCTTATCCAAGCATGCAGTTTTTCAGGCCAGGAAAGGGGGAGGGGAACTAGCGTCCCCCTCTCTGAGTCCTGAACCATAGCAGGCTACATGCCCTCAACATTGGGGACCACATGCCCCCCAAAACATCTTGTCCCTATATTGATGAGGACAAGGGCCTCTTCCCCACAACCCTGGCCCAGTGATTGTGGGGTGCAGGGGGTGACTTATTAGAATCCGGAAGCCCCTTTTAACAAGGGGGCCCCCAGATCTTGAACTTCCCCATGTGAATGAATATGGTGTACATTAGTAGAGTTGGCGTTAAAAAACAGGACCGCCAGCATCCTTAACAACCAGCGAGCAGCTGGTTGTTAGGGAGCAGACCAGCAAGCCAGCCGCCAAGTCCTTAAGAACAGATGAGTCATCAGCTGTCAGGGGGGGTTCCCCTCTGATAGCTGAATGTAAACAAAACAATTGCTGTCATTATAAAATTGAGAAAAAAAACTAAGTGGTTCCCCCCCCCCCAATCCTCACCAGGCCCTTCGGGTCTTCAGGTATGGATTTTAAGGGGAACGCCAATTTTTTTTTTAAACAAAATGGCATGCCGTTCCTCTCAAAATCCATACCAGACCCTTATCCAAGCATGCAGCCTTTCAGGCCAAGGAAGGGGGGGGGAGAATGAGCATCCCCCCTCCTGAACATTGGGGGCCACATGCCCCCCAAAGCATCTTGTCCCCATGTTGATGAGGACAAGGGCCTCTTCCCCACAACCCTGGCCCAGTGGTTGTAGGGGTGCAGGGGGTGACTTATCGGAATCTGGAAGCCCCTTTTAACAAGGAGGCCCCCAAATACCCCTCCCATGTGAATGAGTATGGAGTACATTTTAAGTGTCAAAAAGTAAATAAAAATGTACACACCGTTTTTATAAAGTCCTTTATTAAAAAACAAAAAAACAAAAAAACAACAATGTCGCCCGGTGTAGATGCCAACCTAAAAAACAAAAAGGATTCAAATCGGATGAAGACTCCCATTGTCTGACAGCTCTGCCGCCTCCATTTGCTAAATAAAAATAAGGGGCGGGGTCACCCAGTGACTTCACCTGGTGACCCCGCCCCTTATGCCATCATGCTGGGTTCTTTTTTCCTTTTCCTTCTAAATTGGGTTCTAGATTGTAAGCTCCCATTAGCAGGGCCAGGCCCACCCACCCCTTGTGTACTGAACTGTATTGTAACTGTACTGTCTCCCTCCATATTGTAAAGTGCTACACAGACTGGGGGTGATATAAATCCTGAATAATAATAATAATATTAATTAAGGTTCAATGTACCTATTGAATTTATTTGATTTGATTTTTAATATTTTATTTTAATATTTTAATTCATTACATTTTATATTATTTGATCTTATGTTTTATTTATTTATTTATTATTTTATTTTATATTATTTATTTTATTTTTTATTTCGTTTTTTTACATTTTATTTTTTTGTTTATTCTCTAAACAGTTTATAAAAAAGTTTAAACAAAAATGATTTCATAAGTCGTAGATCTGCTGGAACACGAGCACAGAGACGCATGAAAGTGCTTTCAGAAGGCTCTTCAAATGTCGGTCCCCAGCAGCGAATAAACTCCGCCCCCGATGGGTAAGGTTGGGTCAATCTTGTATGTTCACAGACTTGCTGCTTCATTTGTGGTGAGTTCTACGCTCTGGAGGTCACTTGAAGCTTAACAACGAAAAAAAGAAAAAGTATTCACTGATGTTTGAAAAAAAGAAGAGTGCCTGTGACAATGCTGAAAGAGAACCTGCCAGATCTTTAAAGAATTGGTAAAGGGCCGCTCCCGGCAAGAGTAGAGACTCACCTCTCCGAAATCTGCACCCAGGAATTTTGGGTCCCCTTACACAGCTTCAGGCATGGGCCCCCTGGAGCAGAGGAGAACGGGGGGTGCTGCCATCGCAAATTGTTGAGGTCGGGGGGGTGGGGGGGCTTTGGGTGCTGACGAACAAAAAGGAAAACAAAAGAACAAAAAAAAAGGGGGGGTTGCCATACGGGGCCTTGGGGACCTCCGGGCCCCTGGGGACCTCTGGGCCCCTTACAAAAAATAAAAAATTCAATAAAAAAAAATTATAAAAAAAAAAAAAGATTATAAAAAAAAAGGGGGGTTGCCATCCGTGCCCCTGGGGACCTCCGGGCCCCTTACAGGTGTACTGCCTGTACCCCCTGATGGCAGCCCTGTCTGCACCTCCTACCTACCTTTCACTGCAGTGCTGCAGCCTCCATCTTACATAGAGTCCAATGACATCGCCGAAACAACGCCCAACCTTTATTATGATAAAAGTGGTTCATAGCAGAAAAAATCCAACACTTTTTGGGGGGGCCAAACAGGCTCCCCCTTCTTCAGGGTTCAGGAATTCTGACCGGTAAGCAGATACCGGATACGGATAGATCTCACAGAATTCCTGAGGCCTGATGAAGGGGGAGTCTGTTTGGCCCCCCAAAGTGCATGTTTTTTGTTTTTCTGCTATGGGCCAATTTTATCATTAAACATTTTGGGCTCTTGGACATTCGTTGGCATTCTCATTGCACTGTATACAGGAATTCTGAGTTTTTTCCTCGTTTTTAAGGGTGTCCCCATTTCATGGAATGTTAAAGCGGTGTTCCGGGAAAAAAAAAAAAAAAGCCAGCAGCTACACATACTGCAGCTGCTGGCTTTTAATAAATGGACACTTACCGTATATACTCGAGTATAAGCCGAGTTTTTCAAATTTTTTGTGCTGAAAATGCCCCCCCCCTCGGCTTATACTCGAGTCAACTTTTTGCGCCTGATCTCCCGGAATTTGGGGATCCGGTACCGGCCGGCTGTAGGTCCCCTGGATCCCAAATCTTGGCACACATGTAGCCCCCACTCTTCCTCTACAAGTGTGCAAACCCTACGGCCGGGGAGGCATGGGCGCAGTGAGGCATGGACACAGTGAGGCATGGGCACAGTGAGGCATGGGCGCAGTGAGGCATGGGCGCAGTGAGGCATGGACACAGTGAGGCATGGACACAGTGAGGCATGGACACAGTGAGGCATGGGCACAGTGAGGCATGGGCGCAGTGAGGCATGGGTGCAGTGAGGCATGGACACAGTGAGGCATGGGCACAGTGAGGCATGGACACAGTGAGGCATGGACACAGTGAGGCATGGGCACAGTGAGGCATGGGCACAGTGAGGCATGGGCACAGTGAGGCATGGACACAGTGAGGCATGGGCACAGTGAGGCATGGGCACAGTGTGGCATGGGCACAGTGAGGCATGGACACAGTGAGGCATGGGCACAGTGAGGCATGGGCACAGTGAGGCATGGGCACAGTGAGGCATGGACACAGTGAGGCATGGACACAGTGAGGCATGGGCACAGTGAGGCATGGGCACAGTGAGGCATGGGCACAGTGAGGCATGGACACAGTGAGGCATGGGCACAGTGTGGCATGGGCGCAGTGAGGCATGCACATGGACACAGTGAGGTAAAGTGAGGCACAATGAGGCATGCAAATGGACACCCTAGGCTCATACTCGAGTCAATACGTTTTCCCATTTTTTTGTGGTAAAATTATGTGCCTCGGCTTATATTCGGGTCGGCTTATACTCGAGTATATACGGTACCTGTCCTGGGGTCCCTCGATGACACTTACCGTATATACTCGAGTATAAGCCGAGTTTTTCAAATTTTTTGTGCTGAAAATGCCCCCCCCCCCTCGGCTTATACTCGAGTCAACTTTTTGCGCCTGATCTCCCGGAATTTGGGGATCCGGTACCGGCCGGCTGTAGGTCCCCTGGATCCCAAATCTTGGCACACATGTAGCCCCCACTCTTCCTCTACAAGTGTGCAAACCCTACGGCCGGGGAGGCATGGGCGCAGTGAGGCATGGACACAGTGAGGCATGGGCACAGTGAGGCATGGGCACAGTGAGGCATGGGCGCAGTGAGGCATGGGCGCAGTGAGGCATGGACACAGTGAGGCATGGACACAGTGAGGCATGGGCACAGTGAGGCATGGACACAGTGAGGCATGGGCGCAGTGAGGCATGGACGCAGTGAGGCATGGACACAGTGAGGCATGGGCACAGTGAGGCATGGACACAGTGAGGCATGGGCGCAGTGAGGCATGGACACAGTGAGGCATGGGCACAGTGAGGCATGGGCACAGTGAGGCATGGGCGCAGTGAGGCATGGGCGCAGTGAGGCATAGGCACAGTGAGGCATGGGCACAGTGAGGCATGGACACAGTGAGGCATGGGCGCAGTGAGGCATGGGCGCAGTGAGGCATAGGCACAGTGAGGCATGGGCACAGTGAGGCATGGACACAGTGAGGCATGGGCACAGTGAGGCATGGACACAGTGAGGCATGGGCGCAGTGAGGCATGGACACAGTGAGGCATGGACACAGTGAGGCATGGGCACAGTGAGGCATGGGCGTAGTGAGGCATGGGTGCAGTGAGGCATGGGCACAGTGAGGCATGGGCACAGTGAGGCATGGACACAGTGAGGCATGGGCACAGTGAGGCATGGGCACAGTGTGGCATGGGCGCAGTGAGGCATGCACATGGACACAGTGAGGTAAAGTGAGGCACAATGAGGCATGCAAATTGACACCCTAGGCTCATACTCGAGTCAATACGTTTTCCCATTTTTTTGTGGTAAAATTATGTGCCTCGGCTTATATTCGGGTCGGCTTATACTCGAGTATATACGGTACCTGTCCTGGAGTCCCTCGATGTCGGCACCGCAGCTGATGTTTCCATCAGCTGTCGGGTGCTGCCGCCGCCATTGCGGGTAAGGGAACCCAGCAGCGTAGCCTTTCATCTTCACGCCAGGAACCCTTCTGCACATGCGCGAGTACCCCCGCTCCTCTCTCCTATTAGCCCGGCGGCTGGGGGAGGAGAAGGAGGGAGCCCCGCGGTGACGTCACGGCCGCGTCCGGACTCCCAGAAGTGGGAAAGGATACCTGTCAAAGGGGGGGGAGGAATCCGATGAGCGGAAGTTCCACTTTAGGGTGGAGCTCCGCTTTAAGGAACCGGAGCTAGTGTGTCCGGTGATAATTGGGTGGACCGATTGAAATTTTGTACCCAACACCTTGTTTTTTTTTTACCTTTATTTGTCCATCGCAGTTCTAGACCGGCGGAGAGTCGCCAAACTACTGTCTGTGGCCGGCATGCGGCCTTCTCCAAGGTTTTATCTGGCCCACAGATGATATGAGTAAGACAAAAATCTCCTGCGCTCTCGGTGTATCGTCAAAAACAGGTGGTGAGGTTCTCTCTAGAGGCAAAGTTTAGAATCTTGCAGCCCTCCCCAGAACAATGGGTGTTCATACGGCTAGAAAAAGAAAGAAAACAGGAGGGCGCGCCGACCTGGCGCATTACCACTTACAGGTTTATTAAAATGTGATTAAAAAGCAATATTCCTACTCGCAGACAGAGCTTTAGTACAAGCTTATCGGACAAAAGGGCTGGAATTCTTGGCATCCACCGACTGGACTCAACAACCGAGAGGGTCAGACGATACCCCAAAACATCCAGATGGCTGACGCGTTTCTGGGGTGCACCCCTTTCATCAGAGCCTAGGTGGTCCGTAATACCTCTCAAACTAACCTCCAATTTATATGTGTGTGTACGTGTGAAGAAGGCCCCAGCCGGCAATTACCAATTACCAATTCCCTTTTTTTCTTTCCACAGATGATATGCACAATCCCTGCCCCCTCCCCCCAACAGTGAGGGTTCATGCACACTGGGCGCCACTTTTAACCCCTTCAATACCGGGGGGGCACTTTCACCCCCTTCCTGCCCAGGCCAATCTTCAGATTTCAGCGTTGTCACACTTTGAATGACAATTACGCGGTCATGCTACACTGTACACATAGGACATTTATATCATTTATTTCACACAAATAGAACTTTCTTTTGGTGACATTTAATCACCACTTTTTTTTTTCTTAAATAAACAAACAAAAAATTAATAAAAATAAATAAATAAAAAAAAATCTTTATTTCTATTATAACATTTTGCAAATAAATAATCATTCTTCACAAATTTCAGCCAAAATGTATTCTGCCCTATTTCTTTGGTGAAAATAATCCAAATCAGTGCATATTATTTATCTGTAGGAAAGGTATAGAGACCACAAACTATGGGATAGATATCTGATCGATCGATCAATCCTGATGTACTGACGGCCGATCTCTTTTCTTGAGGACAGTACAAATACCACCCCAAATGACCCCGTTTTGGAAAGCAGACAGTCCGAGGTATTTAGCAAGAGGCATGGTGAGTTTATGAAGTTGTATTTTGTTGTCACAATTTTTTTGTAAAAGGAAAAAATACAAAAAAAAAAGTTAACATTTTTTTTTCTTACTATGATCAGTGCAGTACAGTGTCATTATTTAACTGGTGTGGTGGTGATCAGGGACACTGACTGGTGACAGTATGTAAAAAAAGATTGGCACTGGATTGACTGGCACTGATAGGCAGCACCGATGGGCACTAATAAGCAGCACTGATGGGCACTGATTGGCACTGATAGGCGTCACTGATGGGCAGTGATAGGCACTAATAGGCAGCACTGATGGGCAGTGATTGGCACTGATTGGCACTGATAGGCATCACTGATGGGCAGTGATAGGCACTGATAGGCGGCACAGATGGGCGCTGATTGACACCCATTGGCACTGATAGGCATCACTGATTGTCACTGATTGGCACTGATAGGCATCACTGATGGACAGTGATAGGCACTGATAAGGTGCACTGATGGGCACTGATTGGCACTGATAGGCGTCACTGATGGGCAGTGATAGGCACTAATAGGCAGCACTGATGGGCAGTGATTGCCACTGATTGGCACTGATAGGCATCACTGATGGGCAGTGATAGGCACTGATGGGCGCTGATTGGCACTCATTGGCACTGATAGGCATCACTGATTGGCACTGATAGGTATCACTGATGGACAGTGATAGGCACTGATGGGGCTGCACTGATGATCAGTGTAAATAATGTACACAGAAAAGGACTTTATGACCTTAACACATAATTTACATTTACTTTGTAATGTAATTGTATAATAAAAGTAATAATAATAATAATAATAATAATAACTTATTATTATTATTATTATTATTATTATTTCATTTAATTGCATTGAACTATTTATTTGATTTTTAATTATTATTTGATTTTATTTACCGTATATACTCGAATATAAGCCGAGGTACCTACTTTTACCACAAAAAAATGGGAAAACTTATTGACTTGAGTATAAGCCTAGGGGGGGAAATGTGCCCATTGCCACCTCACTGTGCCCATTGCCACCTCACTGTGCCACCTCACTGTGCCCATTGCCACCTCACTGTGCCCCCTTACTGTGTCCATTGCAGCCTCCCTGTGCCTGAGTCAGTCAGTGTACCTGAAAATCTTCTTATTCCGTGGCCGGCGTACATTGTTTAAATCTCGCGGCTTTCTTCTGGTCCCTTCCGTGATGGGCGTTTCCAGCAAACACTGTGTTGAGTGTTCCGCCTATCACGGAGCTCCTCTCATTCTCGGACTCCGTTTCCCAGCAGGCACTGTGTTCAGTGTTCCGCCAATCACGGACATCGGACAAGAGAACGCCCGTGATAGGCACAACACTCAACACAGTGTTTGCTGGAAACGCCTATCGCGGAAGGGACCAGAAGAAAGCCGCGAGATTTAAACAATGGACGCCGGCCGCGGAATAAGAAGATTTTCAGGAACACTGACTCGAGTATAAGCCGAGGGGTGTACATTCAGCCCTAAAAAAAGGGCTGAAAAACTTGGCTTATACTCGAGTATATACGGTACATAAAACACTTCCAGTTTTGCCAGTTGCAATTACATTATATTGAAATAAATGGGCTGCCCTATGCGCAGCGCATGCAAAAACAAAAAAAAAAAGCCCCATAAATCTCTCCATAAAACCTCGGGACACGTTCCGTATTTTTTCTTTTTTTTTGTGACCGCCATTCCCCACCTCCACCTGCTATTTACACAACAAAACCCTTCGACCAATAAGTGCCTCAATTCACAAGATGCCCATTCCATTCCTTTTATCGTCTTCCTTTTATGAGGACCGCGATGGCCTTTTCCCGCCGTTCGCCTCCCCTCTTACCATTATCCTCATTTTGCTGTCAGAAATCACCATGAATCGATTTTGCCGTGGCCTCAGGAAAAAAAAAAAATATATATATATATATAAAAAAAAAAAGTTCAAAGACAAAAGTTTATTGCCTGATTCTGCACAATAGTGGCGTTTTTTTTAATGAAATCTCCGGGACGCGTTATTTGCCGCTCTGCAATTTGCAGTTTTCTTCATTTTTTTTTTTTTTTTTTAATGATTTCACAACAGCGATGGCGTGGAATGATGAAATTTAGCAGCGTGAAAGCAACGCACTCCAAGAATTAATACAGGAAAACTGTCATGAGTGTTAAAGGTTGCCATAAATTTCTGCTCAGCCTCTCCGCGCCTTCCCGACAGGCCGCTTGTCACCGCAGGAACATCCATTTTTTTTATTTTTTTTTATTCTTCCTTTGTTTACAAGAACAAATTTGGTTTGGCTAAAAAATGTTGTTTTGTCTCATGTCCTGGCACGGGCCGCCGCGGTTTCTATCTCTATCACGCAGGCTTTCTGGCTCCTCCGGCGCTGAGGAGGGTGGGTGGCACGGGCTCTGGCCTTCGTTGAATGTGTGGCATCGTGCAGCTGATTTAAATTGCTGGGCCCTTTGCCCGCGGCGCGGAGAGGGCTGAATTGTCATAGGAAGCCAACAGGAAGATGCTGATTAGGCATTGCAGCTGTGATCAGCACTATTATCCGCTTCTGGAAATTACCATTCAAAAAATAAATAAAAAAACAACAACAAAAAGTTTATTTTCATTTTGTTTTTCCCTTTAAATTTCCAATTTAACTTTTAATTGCTTAGCTGGGATGTGGGGTGAGGATCCGCGTTATCAGCCAAGGCCGGCTGTTTTTTTTTTTTGTTATTTTTTTTAACTATTTAAATTTGGACTTTTGCAAACTGAGGACATACATTTTTCCTTCTTTTCTTCTGAGATTACAAAAAAAAAGTTAAAGTGTAAATAGCGTACGTCTAGATAAAATGTGTAGTGCTGCCCCCTACAGGAGCCACTGTAATGCAACCAAATCTCCCCTGGAATCTGTGAAGAGGCAGCCAGGCACACCTCTTGTCACTCTTTCCGGCTCAACCAACAGTCTAGCCCTTATCCTTTTTTTTTTTCTTTTTTTTTCTTTTTCTTTTTTGGAGATTTTTTTTTTCTTTTTTGGGATTTTATTTACGTTTTTAATCTTCGGATTCTTTTATTTAAATTTTTGAATTTTAATTTTTTTTCAATAAAATAAACACTGTGACATGTCACTCTTAAAATAAAATAAAAAACACTGCGACATGTCACTCTTTCCGGCTCAATCATCAGTCCAGGGTTGGTCTTTTTTTTATTTTTATTTATTTATTTAAATAAAATAAACACTGCAACATGTCAGAGCCGGTTCTCACAGGGGCAACACGACTTTGAGCGCGACTCTGCGAGGCAACTTGAACACGACTTGAGCCTGAACCACAGCGCGACTTGGAGCGACTTGAAGTCACCTCCTGGACAGGCTGCCCCCTGTGTTTGGTATGAATCATGAGGGGGAACTCCACGCCAAATTTTAACTAAAAAACCGGCATGGGTTCCCCACCAAGAGCATACCAGATCCTTAGGTCTGGTATGGATTTTAAGGGGAACCCCCTACGCCGAAAAAAACGATGTGGGGGCCCCCCCAAAATCCATACCAGACCCTTATCCGAGCACGCAGCTCGGCCGGCCAGAAAAGGGGGTGGGGACGAGCGAGTGCCCCCCTCCTGAACCGGACCAGGCCGCATGCTCTCAACATGGGGGGGGGGCTTTGGGGCAGGGGGGGCGCCCTGCGGCCCCCCCACCCCGAAGCACCCTGTCCCCATGTTGATGAGGACAGGGCCTCTTCCCGACAACCCTGGCCATTGGTTGTCGGGGTCTGCGGGCGGGGGGCATATCGGAATCCGAGAGCCCCCTTTAAATAGGGGGCCCCCATATCCTGGTTCCCCCACCCTATGTGAATGACTATTGGGTACATCGTACCCCTACCCTTTCACCTGGGGGAAAAGTGTCAATAAAAAAAACACACTAGACAGCTTTTTAAAGTAATTTATTAGGCAGCTCCGGAGGTCTTCTTCTGACTTCGGGGGTCTTCTTCCAACTTTGGGGGTCTCTTCCGACTTTGGGGGTCTTCTTCCGACTTCGGGTGTCTCTTCCGACTTCGGGGGTCTTCTTCCGACTCTCCGGTGCCTTCTCCGCGCTCTCCGGGTCTTCTCCCGCTCTCTGGTGCTGTCTGCCTTCTGCCAACCCCTCCGCTATCTTCTTCCAGCTCTTTTGCTAGCGGGGGCCCGGTCTTCATCGTCGTCTTCTTTCCTCTTCTCTCCTGGAGATGTTGACACGACGAGGTCTCCCGCTGTAATGCAGTGTGAGCGGCATGCAATAATTTATATAGGCACGGGCGTGGTCACCGGGTGATGTGACACCGCCCCCTTATGACATCACAGTCCCATAATGCCCCGGGCTGTGACGTAATACGCCCTATGCCTATATAAATTATTACGTGCCGCTCACACTGCATTACAGCGGGAGACCTTGTTGTGTCAACATCTCCAGGAGAGAAGAGGGAAGAAGACGACGATGAAGACCGGGCCCCCGCTAGCAAAAGAGCTGGAAGAAGATAGCAGAGTTTTACCGGGGTTATGGCCAAATCTATCAGTCATAACCCTGGTATTTTTTTTTCAGTTACGATTGGCTTTCTCATGAAAGATGTTCGAGTGGCTAATTAGCCATTGGATTGCTTTCAGAAGCAGCGGAAGGGGCCATTCATTAGGTCAGTGTCCTGATTATCAGTGCAGTCCCAACAGTGCCCACCAGTCCTGCCTATTAGTGCCCATCAGTGCCACCTCATCAGTGCCACCTGCCAGCGCCCATCAGTGCCGCTTACCAGTGCCCACCAGTGCTGCCTATTAGTGTCGCCTACCAGTGCCACCTATCAGTGCCCTTCAGTGGCACCTATCAATGCTGATCAGTGCCACCTATCAGTACTGCCTCTCAGTGCAGCCTCATTAGTGCCACCTCATCAGTGCCCATCAGTTTGGAGGATCTGCCACCCAGATAGCATGCAATTGAGCTGCAAGTTTTAAAATGACTTGCTAAGCTATCGCTGGACTTGCCGGGCTTCCCAAGTTTGTGGCACAATTGCAGCAAGTCCGCAGTGCATGACTCCAGAATCCAGATCAACTTTAATTGCAAACACTCAGGAGTTCGGAGGATCTGCCCCTTGACTCACCTAATTTGAGCCCCTGGTGGTTGGAGGTGGAAGGACAGCCCAGCACACTCAGGCGTTCTGAGGATCAGCCCCTTTGTTACACCTAATTTGAGCGCCTGGTGGCTGGAGGTGGAAGGACGGCACACTCAGGAGTTCTGATTATCCACCCCTTGTCCCACCTTATCAGAGACCCTGGTGGCTGGAGGTGGAAAGACAGCACACTCAGGAGTTGCGAGGATCTGCCCCTTGTCCCACCTAATCGGAGCCCCTGGTGGCTGGAGGTGGAAGGACAGCACACTCAGGAGTTCCGAGAATCTGTCCCTTGTCCCACCTAATCAGAGCCCCTGGTGGCTGGAGGTGGAGGGACAGCACACTCAGGAGCTCTGAGGATCTGCCCCTTGTCCCACCTAATCGGAGACCCTGGTGGCTGGAGGTGGAAGGACAGCCAACTCAGGAGTTCTGAGGATCTGCCCCTTGTCCCACCTAATCGGAGCCCCTGGTGGCTGGAGGTGGAAGGACAGCCAACACAGGAGTTCTGAGGATCTGCCCCTTGTCCCACCAAATCGGAGCCCCTGGTGGCTGGAGGTGGAAGGACGGCACACTAAGGAGTTCTGAGGATCTGCCTCTTGTCCCACCTAATCTGAACCCCTGGTGGCTGGAGGTGGAAGGACAGCCAACACAGGAGTTCTGAAGATCTGCCCCTTGTCCCACCTAATCGGAGCCCCTGGTGGCTGGGTGTGGAAGGACAGCACACTCAGGAGTTCTGAGAATCTGCCCCTTGTCCCACCAAATCGGAGCCCCTGGTGGCTGGAGGTGGGAAAATGTCACACTGAGGAACTCCGACAGTGTATCTTTAAATTACCCACATGTTCTCCAAGGGGTCAAAAATCGTAAATGCAAAATTTACAAATCACCTGCACACATTTCCAAAAACCCCAAAATAATATTTTCACATTTTAAACTTTTTTCCCGGATTGTTTTGAATTTTTTTAACTGCTTGAGGACCGCCGCACGCTGATGTACGTCGGCAAAATGGCACGGCTGGGCACATGGGCGTACGGGTACGTCCCCTTTAAGAGCCCAGCTGTGGGTCGCGAGCGCGCCGCCGGCGGCACGCTCGCGACCCGGTCCTCTTCTCCGTGACTGTCTCCGCGGGAACAGCAGACCCAATCACCGCTGGTGTCCCGCGATCGGGTCACAGAGCTGAAGAACGGGGAGAGGTAAGTGTAAACAAACCTCTCCCCGTGCTTCCTAGTGAGAGTGTCACTGATCGTCTGTTCCCTGTAATAGGGAACGACGATCAATGACGCCACACGCTAAGCCACGCCCCCCACAGTAAGAAACACAAATCAGGGCACACTTAACCCCTACAGCGCCCCCTCCTGGGTAACCCCTTCACTGCCAGTGTCATTTTTACAGTAATCAGTGCATTTTTATAGCACTGGTCGCTGTAAAAATGACAATGGTCCCAAAATGGTGTCAAAAGTGTCCAATGTGTCCGCCATAATGTCGCAGTCATGAAAAAAATTGCTGATCGCCGTCATTACTAGTAAAAAAAAAAAAATTAATAAAAATGCCATAAAACTACCCCCTATTTTGTAGACGCTATAACTTTTGCGCAAACCAATCATTACCAAAAACATGTAGAAGAATACGTATCGGCCTAAACTGAGGATTTTTTTTTTTTTTTATAGATTTTTTGGGGATATTTATTATAGCAAAAAGTAAAAAAATATTGCATTTTTTTTTAAATTGTCGCTCTGTTTTTGTTTATAGCGCAAAAAATAAAAACCGCAGAGGTGATCAAATACCACCAAAAGAAATCTCTATTTGTGGGAAAAAAAGGACGCCAATATTGTTTGGGAGCCACGTCGCACGACCACGCAATTGTCAGTTAAAGCGACGCAGTGCCGAATCGCAAAAAGGGGCCTGGTCCTTATGCTGCGTATTGGTCCGGGTCTTAAGTGGTTAAATGTATTTTTTTTGGGGGGGCAGAAAAGTCACATCAGTGGCGCAGGCCTCACATTTTCTATCATTTTATCACACTGTATATAGAATTCTAAAGACTATCATATTATATTCTATATGATAGGCAAACATTTTCACCTAAACACCGGCGCTGCCTCCAAACCGTTCACAAATCTCACGGGATATCATTGCGTCCATCATTTCCGCCTGTTTTACGCGTTGCGTTCTGGGGGGGGGGGAATTGGCGCCTCCACAAAAAAAAAAAGAAAAGAAAAGCTCCGCTAATACATTTAATAATGAATAACAGCGCACATCCTGTCAGGAAGATAAATAAACATATTGCCGACTTGTATAAATCAACACTAAATGAATATGTGCCGGCAGCAAGGTGTAAAGCTATTTTGTCTGGTAAACGCCGGGGGAATTGGACTAGCCAACAGCTTGAGAGGAATAAAAGAGATACAAAATATACTGAGAATTGATTTTCTCATAATGATGTATTTGTAACTAGCAGCTAGAAAGGAGAGCGAGAGAAGCTTTCCTACGACAGAGGAAGGGAGGAAAAAAATAGAAAAAAAAAAAACATTAAAAAATATTATTATTTTTTGTATGAAAGTTGTTCTGCGAGTTCCGGGAAGAAGAATCCTCGCTGATCTGAAGCTCTCTCTCTCCATTTTGTTTCATGTTGCGGGAGATGCCGATAGATTTCTGAGCTCCCGGAAAAAGCCCAAACTAGGCCGAGCCCAGAGGCGGCGAAGACCAGCGCCAAGGCGGGAGGGGGAGGGGCGTTCCCGGCACAGAGAGTTGGGTCTGGAGTAATTTGGGTCGGGAGATGTCTTCATCTGAAAAAACAAAACAAAAAACGCTATTGGAGAGTTCAGAAAACACATCAGAAGAATTTCCGGGGACGACTAAAAGAGAAGAAGGTCTAAAAACTGGGAGAAGCGGAAATAATTCCACGCAAGGAATAAAACGGATTGTTTATATATGAATTTTTTTTTTATTATTATTATTTTCAGGACCAAAAATATTCAATCTGAAAAGTAGGATTTTTAAAACAGCTTACCTGTAAAATCCTTTTCTTGGAGTACATCACGGGACACAGAGCAGCATAGTCATTACTATGTGGGTTATATAGAATTACCTTCAGGTGCTGGCACTGGCAACTTCCAAAACAGGAAGTACCCTCCCCTATATAAGCCCCTCCCATCCGGGAGTACCTCAGTTTTGTAGCAAAGCAATACGTGTCCCCAAAAGAGGGGTGGGAGCTCTGTGTCCCGTGATGTACTCCAAGAAAAGGATTTTACAGGTAAGCTGTTTTAAAAATCCTACTTTCTTGTTCATACATCACGGGACACAGAGCAGCATAGTCATTACTATGTGGGACGTCCCAAAGCAATGCCACATGAGGGGGGGGATACACCATACATAAGCTGGGCGCCATCAGGCATGAGGATCTTTTGCGGCCTGCAACACACTGCGCCCAAAGGCGACATCCTCCTGACTTCTAACGTCCACCTGGTAGAATCTAGTAAACGTGTGTACTGAAGACCATGTTGCGGCCTTACAAATTTGCGCCAGGGAGGCCTGGTGATGCACTGCCCATGAAGTTCCAACTGCTCTCGTGGAGTGCGCCCTAACTTTGAACGGAGGCGGTCTACTTCTCAAGCCATAGGCTTGTATTATGACCTGTCGAATCCACTTGGCTAAAGTAGATTTTGATGCTGCCTGACCCTTTCTGGGGCCTTCCGGCAGAACAAACAAAGAATCCGTTCTACGAATCTGAGCAGTGGCTTTTAGATAAGCTTTAACTGCTCTTACTACATCCAAAGAATGCAATAACTTTTCCTCTACCGAGCTTGGTTTGGGGAAAAAAGAAGGAAGAACCACATCCTGGTTCAAGTGAAACCTCGATACCACCTTAGGAAGAAAGGCTGGGTGAGGACGTAATACTACTCTGTCCTTATGGATAACCAGATATGGCTCTTTACAGGACATGGCGGCTAATTCCGACACTCTTCTAGCCGAGCATATGGCTACTAAAAATATCAATTTCCTGGTGAGTAGAACCAAGGAAATGTGCCGCAAAGGTTCAAATGGCTGCTTCTGCAGAACCGACAGAACCAAATTTAGATCCCATGGGCATATGGGAGCCTTAATCGGTGGAATAATACGAGTCACACCTTGCATAAAGGATTTGACAAGTGAATGCATAGGCAGGGGCCTTTGAAATAGTATTGACAAGGCCGAAACCTGGCCCTTGATAGTACTTAAGGCAAACTTCCTGTCTACAGCCCACTGCAGGAAGTCCAGAATTCTGCCTATAATGTACTTACATGGATGCCATTTTCTGGCCTCGCACCAAGTGATGTACGCCTTCCAAACTCTATAGTAGATCTGCCTGGATACAGGCTTCCTGGCATTGATTATAGTTGATACCACAGAGTTAGAGAGACCTCTCTTCTTTAGGATGTGGGATTCAATAGCCAGGCCGTTAAACTTAGAGTTAGTAAGGAAGGGTGGTATATCGGTCCTTGCGAAAGCAGGTCCGGACGACGTGGAAGGGTCCAAGGACTCCCCACAGACATTTTGATGATCTCCGCGTACCAGGCCCTTCGGGGCCACGCTGGAGCCACCAGGATCACCGGCTTCTTCTCCAACCTGACTCTGCGAAGGAGTCGAGGCAACAATTGTAGCGGAGGGAATGCATATATCAGTCTGAACTGATCCCAAGGGAACACCAGAGCATCCGAGCCGCAAGCGAGGGGATCCCTTGTCCGGGAGACAAATCTGTCCACCTTTGCGTTGAATCTGGATGCTAGCATATCTACATCCGGTGTTCCCCACCGCTGACATATTGCTCGGAAGACCTCGGGATGAAGGGACCATTCCCCTGGGCATAACTGTTGGAGACTCAGAAAGTCCGCCTTCCAATTCTCCACCCCTGGAATGAAGACAGCTGATATACATGGGACATGCTTTTCTGCCCATTCCAGGATGTGACTTACTTCCCTCTGGGCTGCACGACTCCTGGTGCCTCCCTGATGATTGATATATGCCACTGCTGTGGCATTGTCTGATTGAATTCTGACAGGGGACCCTTGGAGTCTGGATGTCCAGGCTACTAGAGCGTACCGGGCTGCTCGTATCTCTAAGAGATTGATGGGCAGGGTTTTTACTACATTTGACCATCTGCCCTGGAGAGACCATTGCTCCAGTACTGCCCCCCAGCCTATAAGGCTGGCATCTGTAGTGACCACCTTCCAAGATATCGGGCTGAAGGGTTTTCCCTTCTGGAGATTCTGGGGGATCAACCACCAGCAGAGACTCTTCCGAACGGAAGGGGACAAAGCCATCGGGAAGTCTAGAGCCTGAACTTTTCCGTTCCAGGCTGACAATATGGCCCTTTGTAAATTCCTTGAGTGGAATTGGGCGTATGGCACAGCTTCGAATGATGCTACCATCTTTCCTAGCAGCCTCATGCACAGGCGTATGGACGGCTGTCTTTTTGCACAAAGCAGACGGACCAAGGCCCTCAAAGAGGATACCTTGTCTAGAGGTAAGAAAATCTTCCTCTGGTCTGAATCCAGCCGTAGCCCTAGATATACCAGGTTTTTCACTGGCTGTAGGGCTGACTTGTCCAGGTTGATGACCCAACCGTGAGACTCTAGATACTTGATTGTATCGACAATTACCACTTCTAGCTTGGCAACTGAGTGGTCCATCAACAACAGGTCGTCTAGGTATGCCATTATCGTTACACCCCGTGTTCTTAGATCGGCCAACAGTGGGGCCAGAATTTTTGTGAACACTCGTGGTGCTGTGGCCAGACCGAATGGTAAGGCTCTGAACTGAAAATGGCGCCCTTCTACTGCAAAGCGTAGGAATTTTTGATGACCTGGAAAGATGGGAACATGCAAGTAAGCATCTTTGATGTCGATCGAGGCTAACCATTCCTCCCCTTGTAGGGCAGCGGTGACCGATCGGATCGACTCCATCCGGAAAGACCGGACGTTTAGAAATTTGTTTAGACTCTTTAGGTCCAATATGGGTCTTATGTCCCCGTTTGGCTTCGGGACTGTGAAAAGGTTTGAGTAGAAACCCAACCCCCACTCTTCCATAGGAACCTCCATAATTACTCCTTGGAGCAATAGTTGTTCTAACGCCAATAGGAGAGACCCTCTTTTCAGAGGGTCTCTTGGCATGCCTGACCACATAAAATGGGACGGAGGAGACTCTTTTAACTCCAACTTGTATCCCAGAGTTACTGCGGAGAGCACCCATCTGTCTTTGATCGTCTCCCGCCAGGTCTCTGCGAACAACTGAAGTCTTCCCCCCACCCGTTTGAGTGGGGGCAGCCCTTCATAGGCTTGACTTGGAGGCTGGTTTAGTACCTCTTCGGATCCAGGGCTTTTTATTACCCTGTGGCTGTCCCTGATTTTTACCTCCTGAGTTTGACCGAGGAGGCCGTCGGAACTGCTTAGTAGCAGACGTCGCAGGGATAGGAGAGGTAGTCCTCTTAAAAGATGGACCCCTAGACCTCTTTTTACTCGGTAAGAGAGTACTTTTACCACTGGAAATCTTCTGGATATACTTATCCAGGTCTTCGCCAAAAAGGCGTTCCCCATGAAATGGGAAGCTAACTAAGAGCTTCTTACAGGGAGCTTCAGCAGACCAGTTTTTGAGCCACAGAAGCCTACGCATATGTACCAAAGACAGCGTGAGGCGGGAGGCCTGATGGATAGAATCCTTGATGGCGTCAACCGCAAAGCATAATGCTCTAGGCAGATCAGCCAGAGCCTGGGCCTGCTGGTCTGGCAAATCCCTCAGGACCATTTTCATTTGATCCTTTAAAGCTTGGCAGACCCCAATAGCTGCCACTGCTGGCTGTGTAACAGCCCCTGCTGTGGAAAAAGCAGATTTTAATAAAGATTCCAATTTTTTATCCACTGGATCTTTGAACATTTGAACATTATCTACTGGACATGTCAGTGATTTGTTCACAGAAGAGATGGCTGCATCCACCGTAGGAACATTCCATCTCTGGGTGAACTTTCCCTCCATGGGATAGATCACCGGAAACCTTTTAGGCGGAACAAATAGTTTATCAGGATGTTCCCAGTCCTGGTATATAAGTCCTTCCAATAATGGATGTATTGGAAAGGAGCAATTAACCTGGGGAGCTTTTAGCGACCCCAATGAGGAGACAGCAGTAGTTGATGGTTCAACAAGAGGCATTTTAAATGCAGATCGAACCATGTCAGTTAGGGTCTGGACCCACAATCTTTCAGTCTGTGATGCTGAAAATGGTTCATCTACTGTCGATTCCTCAAAAACAGAGCTAACCTCCTCCTGATCCCCTTCAGGTAGGTCGGTCCCTTCCTGGGACTGTTGCTCTGCCAACAGGCACTCTAATGGAGGTGATGGAGATCTGGCGCGCTTTCTTTCCTGTAGAGAAGAAGCGATCAATGCTGCCAATCTCTGCTCCAATCCCTCCAGAGTTGAGGAAAAAACCTCCTCTGTTATATATGCAGGAGCAGGTGGACTGAGGACAGCCGCAGTACCTGGCACTCCCGGGGGTTCCTTATGGGTATTAACCTCTGATTTCTCAGGGGAGGAGGGTGCAGATGACTGCTCCAGATCCTCAGAGCCCGATGGAGACCCCCTACACTTCCTGAGAGGTATATCTCAGAGTTTTTTAGGCGGCATATTCCTTAGTTCAAAGCTGAGGTATTCCAGCCGCAATACACCCCTTACTGAAATAGTCTAATGCAACTTGCTGCTATGTACATCAGTGGGTGTCTACTAATGCGTCTTTCTGGGGATGCCTGTATCAACCGCCCGCTGTAAGCCCCTATACCATGCTACCAGCTCCTTTTCATGCTCTGTGTCCATAGCAAGCAGCGTGGACTGAGTCCTTTTATCTTGCTGGGACGCCCGCACATGCGCAGAAGCGCTGGGCGCCCAGAGCGCGTCATCCGCCAGGCTCCGCCCCCTTTTTTGAAGCTAAACCTTATAAAAGGAAAGCATGTGTGCGCGCACGCGCGTGCACGTGTGCGCTCTTGGCGCCATGTAGGGAGAGGAGCCAGGGTCCCTGTTTCACCAGGACTCGGGGATGGAAGGAAACTACTTGGCAGCATGACAGAGGAATGCAGCTTCCCTGATAGAGAGCTCACTCATCTGCCTGGACTTTCACCATGGAAGGAATAGTCCCAAGAAAAAAGACGTTCCACAGCGGCCTCTAGTGGACAAACACAGGTACCGCACCTTTGTCTTTTTTTTTTTTTTTTTAAAACCTCCTTTATGAAAAAACATTTCCAGGTTTACAGTTTTTTTAAAATTTCCCTTATGAAAAAACATTTCTAGGATTTCTTAGGCATATACAGCTATTAGCGGGAATACCCTTTAGGTAACAGGCAGAAAGACATATTAGGCTTGGGGGTCCCCTCAATAGAACCAAGTTCCTGAGGGGCCCCCACTTACCTTTTCCCCGCCGCAGGACTTTGTTTGGTCCACAGAAGCCCAAACTTCACCTCTCACGGCAGGCATTGTACTAGACCTTCAGGGACCGGGTTCCCAAGGATTCCACTCCCCTGGACCTGTATAGCACCCTGCACAGATAGCCTCTTGGTTTTGGGTATGACCAGAGCTCTGGATCCCAGGGTCCAGCCCTCCTAAGAGAGGCATTACAGGCAAAACCCTGCTCTTCTCTGCAAGGCCCGGGTACCGACCGTTTAGCTATGAAGCTTTTTTGGTCGGATCCGGAATAGCTTGCTAAGGCCCAGAGAACCTGTACACAAGCCCAGATGAATACATGTTAACCTTGGCCAACACCTTAGACACTGGCAAAAAACTGAGGTACTCCCGGATGGGAGGGGCTTATATAGGGGAGGGTACTTCCTGTTTTGGAAGTTGCCAGTGCCAGCACCTGAAGGTAATTCTATATAACCCACATAGTAATGACTATGCTGCTCTGTGTCCCGTGATGTATGAACAAGAAAGGTAATTTTACAATTTCATGAAGCCTTCTCTAAAAATTGTTAAATTGTATCTTTTGTTACAAAGACACATGTATGTCCTCTGCTCCTCGGCTCCATCTACTGGCCATCATTTGGTATTTTACTACTGCCAATAACAATGGTCTCCAAAGTGCAGCCTGGGGGCCGGATGTGGCCCATTGCTTGCCTTTATCTGGCATTTGGGGCACTATTGGGGCATCTAGAGAGGGACATTTTTGCCCATTCTTCTTTGCGAAATATCTCAAGCTCTGTCAGATTGGATGGAGAGCGTCTGTGATCAGCAATTTTCAAGTCTTGCCACAGATTCTCAATGTGATTTAGGTCTGGACTGTGACTGGGCCATTCTAACACATCTAAACCATAGAAAAGAAAAGCATCCCCACCACATGATGCTGCCACCACCATGTTTCACGGTGGGGATGGTGTGTTCAGGGTGATGTGCAGTGTTAGTTTTCCGCCACACATAGCGTGGCCAAAAAGTTGAATTTTGGTGTCATGTGACCAGAGCACCTTCTTCCACATGATTGCTGTGTCCCCCACATGATTGCTGTGTCCCCCACATGTTTGCTGTGTCCCCTACATGTTTGCTGTGTCCCCCACATGATTGCTGTGTCCCCCACATGTTTGCTGTGTCCCCTACATGTTTGCTGTGTCCCCCACATGTTTGCTGTGTCCCCCACATGATTGCTGTGTCCCCCACAGGTTTGCTGTGTCCCCCACATGATTGCTGTGTCCCCCACATGATTGCTGTGTCCCCCACATGTTTGCTGTGTCCCCCACATGTTTGCTGTGTCCCCCACATGTTTGCTGTGCCCCCCACATGATTGCTGTGTCCCCCACATGATTGCTGTGTCCCCTAAAATGGTTGCTGTGTCCCCCATGTTTGCTGTGTCCCCCACATGATTGCTGTGTCCCCCACATGTTTGCTGTGTCCCCCACATGTTTTCTGTGTCCCCCACATGTTTGCCGTGTCCCCTACATGGCTTCTCACAAACTGCAAACAGGACTTCTTATGACTTTCTTTCTCCAATGTCTTTCTTCTTGTCACTCTTCCATAAAGGGCAGATTTGTGGAGAAGCACGACTAATAGTTGTCCTGTGGACAGATTCTCCCCCCTGAGCTGTGGATCTCTGCAGCTCCTCCAGAGTTACCATGGACCTCTTGGCTGCTTCTCTGATGAATGCTCTCCTTGCCCGGTCCGGTCAGTTTAGGTGGACGGCCATGTCTTGGTAGGTTTGCAGTTGTGCCATACTCTTTCCATTTTCCGATGATGGATTGAACAGAGCTCCGTGAGACGATCAAAGCTTGGGAGATTTTTTTTATAACCTAACCCTGCTTTATACTTCTCCACAACTTTATCCCTGACCTGTCTGGTGTGTTCCTTGGCCTTCATGATGCTGTTTGTTCACTAAGGTTCTCTAACAAACCTCTGAGGGCTTCACAGAACAGCTGAATTTATACTGAGATGAAATGACACACAGGTGGACTCTATTTACTAATTAGGTGACTTCTGAAGGCAATTGGTTCCATTAGATTTTAGTTATCAGAGTAAAGGGGGCTGAATACAAATGCCTCCCCCCTCCCCCCCACACTTTTCACATATTTATTTGTATAATTTATTATTTTCCTTCCACTTCACAATTATGTGTCACTTAAGCCCTGTACACACGATCGGATAACCTATGGATTTTCGTCCGATGGATTTGTCCATCGGAAATCCGATGAAACTGTTTTTCATCAGTCTTGCCTACACACCATCAGTCAAAAAACCGACCGTTCCAAACGCGGTGACGTAAAACACTCCGATGAGCTGAGAAAAATGAAGTTTAATGCTTCTGAGCATGCGTCGATTTGATTCTGAGCATGCGTGGGTTTTTTAACTGATGGACTTGCCCATAGACGATCGGAAATTCACATCGGTTTTTTATCCATCGGAAAATTTTAAAACAAGTTCTATTTTTTACAACCGATGGAAAAAAGACCATCGGACGGTTTTCATCAGTCAAACCGATCGTGTGTATGGGGCTTGAGTGTTGGTCCATCACATAAAATCCCAATAAAATACATTTACGTTTTTGGATGTAACATGACAACATGTGAGAAATTGAAAGGGGTATGAATACTTTTTCAAGGCACATTATAAACAAACACATCAGAGATCTGCCTTCTTATATAAACAAAGCCATCAGTGACATGACTTAGATTGTAGCTAATTAGCTAACACTAAATGTGTTTCTCACATAAATACATCAAAGAGCCATACATAATGCATTTTTTTTTAGGATTATTTGAGGGATCAGTGTTTCTGCCTTTGTTTATAAACGAAGCCATTGGTGACATGACTTTATAAACAAAGCCAGGTCAATGACTGCTGGGGCCGCACAGCTGGGAGCGCTGAGTGGATCTCATCCTTTTCCTAGCCGGTCTGTAAGGCCAATTGAGATGAAATGTCTCTGAAATCTCCGGCTCACCCCCGATCTGCAGTCCATGTCTATTGCGGCGCTCATTTTTAGGTAGATTGTTTTCTGTGCGATTTGGTAAATTTTGCACCCCATAATAATGCCGCCCCGTTATGAGGAGAATCGGGTCCTCGGCAGAGGAGAATCGGGTCCTCGGCAGATGAGAATCGGGTCCTCGACAGAGGAGAATCGGGTCCTCGGCAGAGGAGAATCGGGTCCTCGGCAGAGGAGAATCGGGTCCTCGGCAGAGGAGAATCGGGTCCTCGGCAGAGGAGAATCGGGTCCTCGGCAGATGAGAATCGGGTCCTCGGCAGATGAGAATCAGGTCCTCGGCAGAGGAGAATCGGGTCCTCGGCAGAGGAGAATCAGCAGAGGAGAATCGGGTCCTCGGCAGAGGAGAATCGGGTCCTCGGCAGAGGAGAATCGGGTCCTCGGCAGATGAGAATCGGGTCCTCGGCAGAGGAGAATCGGGTCCTCGGCAGAGGAGAATCGGGTCCTCGGCAGAGGAGAATCGGGTCCTCGGCAGATGAGAATCGGGTCCTCGGCAGATGAGAATCGGGTCCTCGACAGAGGAGAATCGGGTCCTCGGCAGAGGAGAATCGGGTCCTCGGCAGAGGAGAATCGGGTCCTCGGCAGAGGAGAATCGGGTCCTCGGCAGAGGAGATGAGGAAATGGTTGATGTTATATATAGAGGGAGGTTTATTCTTTATGATTCCTCCTCGGCTCAGCGTTGGAGGAGAATATAATATAAAAGCCTCTCCAGGTTATGAATTGTTAACAACGCCTGAGATATAATGACAGTATATTGTACCAGGGAAGGCTGCCCCTAATTACTCGCCGTCGCGTTTCTGTCTCCTCGCTGAAGTGAGGAATTATCTATTATTCCCTGGAACATACGATCTCAGGCAGAGTGGTGATATTTGTTCCACTTCACGTGGATCCAATTGCTCTCTCTATAAACGGCGGCTGTAATGGATATGTCATTACGGGGAAGAGCGCCGCTCCGCTGATACAAGGAAAGACAACGGGGGACGGGAGAATCGACCGCCAAAGTCCGAGACTCCAACCAAGATTGGACCGATTGGCGGCTGGTGGACATTTGCCACGGATCTACCCGTATTTCAGTAAAGTGCAGTCAGGTCCATAAATATTGGGACATGGACACAATTCTAATCTTTTTGGCTCTATACACCACAATGGATTTGAAATGAAAGGAACAAGATGTGCTTTACCTGCAGACTTTCAGCTTTATTTTGAGGGAATTTATATCCAAATCAGGTGAACGGTGTAGGAAGTACAACAGTTTGTATATGTGACTTCCACTTTTTAAGGGACCAAAAGTAATGGGACAGATTAACAATCATCAATCAAACTTTCACTTTTTAATACTTGGTTGCAAATCCTTTGCAGTCAATTACAGGCTGAAGTGTAGAACGCAATGACATCACCAGACGCTGGGTTTCATCCCTGGTGGAACGCGATGACGTCACCAGACGCTGGGTTTCATCCCTGGTGGAACGCGATGACGTCACCAGACGCTGGTTCCATCCCTGGTGATGCTCTGCCAGGCCTCTACTGCAACTGTCTTCAGTTCCTGCTTGTTCTTGGGGCATTTTCCCTTCAGTTTTCGTCTTCAGCAAATGAAATGCATGCTCAATCGGATTCAGGTCAGGTGATTGACTTGGCCATTCCATAACATTCCACTTCTTTCCCTTAAAAAACTCTTTGGTTGCTTTCGCAGTATGCTTCGGGTCATTGTCCATCTGCACTGTGAAGCGCCGTCCAATGAGTTCTGAAGCATTTGGCTGAATATGAGCCAATAATAATATTCCCCGAAACACTTCAGAATTCATCCTGCTGCTTTTCTCAGCAGTCACATCATCAATAACTACAAGAGAAGCAGTTCCATTGGCAGCCATACATGCCCACGCCATGACACTACCACCACCATGCTTCACAGGTGAGGTGGTATGCTTTGGATCATGAGCAGTTCCTTTCCTTCTCCATACTCTTCTCTTCCCATCACTCTGGTACAAGTTGATCTCGGTCTCATCTGTCCATAGGATGTTCTTCCAGAACTGGGAAGGCTTTTTTAGATGTTGTTTGGCAAACTCTAATCTGGCCTTCCTGTTATTGAGGCTCACCAATGGTTTCCATCTTGTGGTGAACCCTCTGTATTCACACATCCACCTACCTCCTGGAGAGTGTTCTTCATCTGACACACATACACCTACCTCCTGGAGAGTGTTCTACATCTGACACACATACACCTACCTCCTGGAGAGTGTTCTTCACCTGACACACATACACCTACCTCCTGGAGAGTGTTCTTCACCTGACACACATACACCTACCTCCCGGAGAGTGTTCTTCATCTGACACACACACACCTACCTCCTGGAGAGTGTTCTTCATCTGACACACACACACCTACCTCCTGGAGAGTGTTCTTCATCTGACACACATCTACCTACCTCCTGGAGAGTGTTCTTCATCTGACACACATCCACCTACCTCCTGGAGAGTGTTCTTCATCTGACACACATACACCTACCTCCTGGAGAGTGTTCTTCATCTGACACACATCCACCTACCTCCTGGAGAGTGTTCTTCATCTGACACACATACACCTACCTCCTGGAGAGTGTTATTCATCTGACACACATCCACCTACCTCCTGGAGAGTGTTCTTCATCTGACACACATACACCTACCTCCTGGAGAGTGTTCTTCATCTGACACACATACACCTACCTCCTGGAGAGTGTTCTTCACCTGACACACATCCACCTACCTCCTGGAGAGTGTTCTTCATCTGACACACATACACCTACCTCCTGGAGAGTGTTCTTCATCTGACACACATCCACCTACCTCCTGGAGAGTGTTCTTCATCTGACACACATACACCTACCTACTGGAGAGTGTTCTTCATCTGACACACATCCACCTACCTCCCGGAGAGTGTTCTTCATCTGACACACGTACACCTACCTCCTGGAGAGTGTTCTTCATCTGACACACATACACCTACCTCCCGGATAGTGTTCTTCATCTGACACACATACACCTACCTCCTGGAGAGTGTTCTTCATCTGACACACATACACCTACCTCCTGGAGAGTGTTCTTCATCTGACACCCATACACCTACCTCCTGGAGAGTGTTCTTCATCTGACACACATACACCTACCTCCTGGAGAGTGTTCTTCATCTGACACACATACACCTACCTCCTGGAGAGTGTTCTTCGTCTGACACACATACACCTACCTCCTGGAGAGTGTTCTTCATCTGACACACACACACCTACCTCCTGGAGAGTGTTCTTCATCTGACACACACACACCTACCTCCTGGAGAGTGTTCTTCATCTGACACACATACACCTACCTCCTGGAGAGTGTTCTTCATCTGACACACATACACCTACCTCCTGGAGAGTGTTCTTCATCTGACACACATACACCTACCTCCTGGAGAGTGTTCTTCGTCTGACACACATACACCTACCTCCTGGAGAGTGTTCTTCATCTGACACACACACACCTACCTCCTGCAGAGTGTTCTTCATCTGACACACATACACCTACCTCCTGGAGAGTGTTCTTCATCTGACACACATCCACCTACCTCCCGGAGAGTGTTCTTCATCTGACACACATACACCTACCTCCTGGAGAGTGTTCTTCATCTGACACTCATACACCTACCTCCTGGAGAGTGTTCTTCATCTGACACACATACACCTACCTCCTGGAGAGTGTTCTTCATCTGACACACATACACCTACCTCCTGGAGAGTGTTCTTCATCTGACACACATACACCTACCTCCTGGAGAGTGTTCTTCATCTGACACTCATACACCTACCTCCTGGAGAGTGTTCTTCATCTGACACACATACACCTATCTCCTGGAGAGTGTTCTTCATCTGACACACATACACCTACCTCCTGGAGAGTGTTCTTCATCTAACACACATACACCTACCTCCTGGAGAGTGTTCTTCATCTGACACACATACACCTACCTCCTGGAGAGTGTTCTTCGTCTGACACACATACACCTACCTCCTGGAGAGGGTTCTTCATCTGACACACACACACCTACCTCCTGGAGAGTGTTCTTCATCTGACACACACACACCTACCTCCTGGAGAGTGTTCTTCATCTGACACACATACACCTACCTCCTGGAGAGTGTTCTTCATCTGACACACATACACCTACCTCCTGGAGAGTGTTCTTCATCTGACACACACACACCTACCTCCCGGGGAGTGTTCTTCATCTGACACACATACACCTACCTCCTGGAGAGTGTTCTTCATCTGACACACATACACCTACCTCCTGGAGTGTGTTCTTCATCTGACACCCATACACCTACCTCCTGGAGAGTGTTCTTCATCTGACACACATACACCTACCTCCTGGAGAGTGTTCTTCATCTGACACACATACACCTACCTCCTGGAGAGTGTTCTTCATCTGACACACATATACCTACCTCCTGGAGAGTATTCTTCATCTGAAACACATACACCTACCTCCTGGAGAGTGTTCTTCATCTGACACACATACACCTACCTCCTGGAGAGTGTTCTTCATCTGACACACATCCACCTACCTCCTGGAGAGTGTTCTTCATCTAACACACATACACCTACCTCCCGGAGAGTGTTCTTCATCTGACACACATACACCTACCTCCCAGAGAGTGTTCTTCATCTGACACACATACACCTACCTCCTGGAGAGTGTTCTTCATCTAACACACATACACCTACCCCCCGGAGAGTGTTCTTCATCTGACACACATACACCTACCTCCTGGAGAGTGTTCTTCATCTGACACACATACACCTACCCCCTGGAGAGTGTTCTTCATCTGACACACATCCACCTACCTCCTGGAGAGTGTTCTTCATCTGACACACATACACCTATCTCCTGGAGAGTGTTCTTCATCTGACACACACACACCTACCTCCTGGAGAGTGTTCCTCATCTGACACACATACACCTACCTCCTGGAGAGTATTCTTCATCTGACACACATACACCTACCTCCTGGAGAGTGTTCTTCATCTGACACACATACACCTACCTCCTGGAGAGTGTTCTTCATCTGACACACATACACCTACCTCCTGGAGAGTGTTCTTCGTCTGACATACATACACCTACCTTCTGGAGAGTGTTCTTCATCTGACATACATACACCTACCTCCTGGAGAGTGTTCTTCATCTGACACCGATACACCTACCTCCTGGAGAGTGTTCTTCATCTGACACACATACACCTACCTCCTGGAGAGTGTTCTTCATCTGACACACATACACCTACCTCCTGGAGAGTGTTCTTCATCTGACACACATACACCTACCTCCTGGAGAGTGTTCTTCATCTGACACACATACACCTACCTCCTGGAGAGTGTCCTTCATCTGACACACATACACCTACCTCCTGGAGAGTGTTCTTCATCTGACACACATACACCTACCTCCTGGAGAGTGTTCTTCATCTGACACACATACACCTACCTCCTGGAGAGTGTTCTTCATCTGACACACATACACCTACCTCCTGGAGAGTGTCCTTCATCTGACACACATACACCTACCTCCTGGAGAGTGTTCTTCATCTGACACACATACACCTACCTCCTGAAGAGTGTTCTTCATCTAACACACATACACCTACCTCCTGGAGAGTGTTCTTCATCTGACACACATACACCTACCTCCTGGAGAGTGTTCTTCATCTGACACACATACACCTACCTCCTGGAGAGTGTTCTTCATCTGACACACATACACCTACCTCCTGAAGAGTGTTCTTCATCTGACACACATACACCTACCTCCTGGAGAGTGTTCTTCATCTAACACACATACACCTACCTCCTGGAGAGTGTTCTTCATCTGACACACATACACCTACCTCCTGGAGAGTGTTCTTCATCTGACACACATACACCTACCTCCTGGAGAGTGTTCTTCGTCTGACACACATACACCTACCTCCTGGAGAGTGTTCTTCATCTGACACACACACACCTACCTCCTGGAGAGTGTTCTTCATCTGACACACATACACCTACCTCCCGGAGAGTGTTCTTCATCTGACACACATACACCTACCTCCTGGAGAGTGTTCTTCATCTGACACACACACACACCTACCTCCCGGGGAGTGTTCTTCATCTGACACACATACACCTACCTCCTGGAGAGTGTTCTTCATCTGACACACACACACCTACCTCCCGGAGAGTGTTCTTCATCTGACACACACACACCTACCTCCTGGAGAGTGTTCCTCATCTGACACACATACACCTACCTCCTGGAGAGTGTTCTTCATCTGACACACATACACCTACCTCCTGGAGACTGTTCTTCATCTGACACACATACACCTACCTCCTGGAGAGTGTTCTTCATCTGACACACATACACCTACCTCCTGGAGAGTGTTCTTCATCTGACACACATACACCTACCTCCCGGAGAGTGTTCTTCATCTGACACACATACACCTACCTCCTGGAGAGTGTTCTTCATCTGACACACATACACCTACCTCCTGGAGAGTGTTCTTCATCTGACACACATACACCTACCTTCTGGAGAGTGTTCTTCGTCTGACATACATACACCTACCTTCTGGAGAGTGTTCTTCATCTGACATACATACACCTACCTCCTGGAGAGTGTTCTTCATCTGACACCGATACACCTACCTCCTGGAGAGTGTTCTTCATCTGACACACATACACCTACCTCCTGGAGAGTGTTCCTCATCTGACACACATACACCTACCTCCTGGAGAGTGTTCTTCATCTGACACACATACACCTACCTCCTGGAGAGTGTTCTTCATCTAACACACATACACCTATCTCCTGGAGAGTGATCTGACACACATACACCTACCTCCTGGAGAGTGTTCTTCATCTGACACACATACACCTACCTCCTGGAGAGTGTTCTTCGTCTGACACACATACACCTACCTCCTGGAGAGTGTTCTTCATCTGACACACACACACCTACCTCCTGGAGAGTGTTCTTCATCTGACACACATACACCTACCTCCTGGAGAGTGTTCTTCATCTGACACACATACACCTACCTCCTGGAGAGTGTTCTTCATCTGACACACACACACCTACCTCCCGGGGAGTGTTCTTCATCTGACACACATACACCTACCTCCTGGAGAGTGTTCTTCATCTGACACACATACACCTACCTCCTGGAGTGTGTTCTTCATCTGACACCCATACACCTACCTCCTGGAGAGTGTTCTTCATCTGACACACATACACCTACCTCCTGGAGAGTGTTCTTCATCTGACACACATACACCTACCTCCTGGAGAGTGTTCTTCATCTGACACACATACACCTACCTCCTGGAGAGTGTTCTTCATCTGACACACATACACCTACCTCCCGGAGAGTGTTCTTCATCTGACACACATACACCTACCTCCTGGAGAGTGTTCTTCATCTGACACACATACACCTACCTCCTGGAGAGTGTTCCTCATCTGACACATATACACCTACCTCCTGGAGAGTGTTCCTCATCTGACACACATACACCTACCTCCTGGAGAGTGTTCTTCATCTGACACACATACACCTACCTCCCGGAGAGTGTTCTTCATCTGACACACATACACCTACCTCCTGGAGAGTGTTCTTCATCTGACACACATACACCTACCTCCCGGAGAGTGTTCTTCATCTGACACACATACACCTACCTCCTGGAGAGTGTTCTTCATCTGACACACATACACCTACCTCCTGGAGACTGTTCTTCATCTGACACACATACACCTACCTCCTGGAGAGTGTTCTTCATCTGACACACATACACCTACCTCCCGGAGAGTGTTCTTCATCTGACACACATACACCTACCTCCTGGAGAGTGTTCTTCATCTGACACACATACACCTATCTCCTGGTGAGTGTTCTTCATCTGACACACATACACCTACCTCCTGGAGAGTGTTCTTCATCTGACACACACACACCTACCTCCTGGAGAGTGGTCCTCATCTGACACACATACACCTACCTCCTGGAGAGTGTTCTTCATCTGACACACATACACCTACCTCCTGGAGAGTGTTCTTCATCTGACACACATACACCTACCTCCTGGGGAGTGTTCTTCATCTGACACACATACACCTACCTCCCGGAGAGTGTTCTTCATCTGACACACATACACCTACCTCCTGGAGAGTGTTCTTCATCTGACACACATACACTTACCTCCTGGAGAGTGTTCTTCATCTGACACACACACCTACCTCCCGGAGAGTGTTATTCATCTGACACACACACACCTACCTCCTGGAGAGTGTTCCTCATCTGACACACATACACCTACCTCCTGGAGAGTGTTCTTCATCTGACACACATACACCTACCTCCTGGAGAGTGTTCTTCATCTGACACACATACACCTACCTCCTGGAGAGTGTTCTTCATCTGACACACATACACCTACCTCCCGGAGAGTGTTCTTCATCTGACACACATACACCTACCTCCTGGAGAGTGTTCTTCATCTGACACACATACACCTATCTCCTGGAGAGTGTTCTTCATCTGACACACATACACCTACCTCCTGGAGAGTGTTCTTCATCTGACACACATACACCTAGCTCCTGGAGAGTGTTCTTCATCTGACACACATACACCTACCTCCTGGAGAGTGTTCTTCATCTGACACACATACACCTACCTCCTGGAGAGTGTTCCTCATCTAACACACATACACCTACCTCCTGGAGAGTGTTCTTCATCTGACACACATACACCTACCTCCTGGAGAGTGTTCTTCATCTGACACACATACACCTACCTCCTGGAGAGTGTTCTTCATCTGACACACATACACCTACCTCCTGGGGAGTGTTCTTCATCTGACACACATACACCTACCTCCCGGAGAGTGTTCTTCATCTGACACACATACACCTACCTCCTGGAGAGTGTTCTTCATCTGACACACATACACTTACCTCCTGGAGAGTGTTCCTCATCTGACACACATACACCTACCTCCTGGAGAGTGTTCTTCATCTGACACACATACACCTACCTCCTGGAGACTGTTCTTCATCTGACACACATACACCTACCTCCTGGGGAGTGTTCTTCATCTGACACACATACACCTACCTCCCGGAGAGTGTTCTTCATCTGACACACATACACCTACCTCCTGGAGAGTGTTCTTCATCTGACACACATACACTTACCTCCTGGAGAGTGTTCTTCATCTGACACACATACACCTACCTCCTGGAGACTGTTCTTCATCTGACACACATACACCTACCTCCTGGAGAGTGTTCTTCATCTGACACACACACACCTACCTCCCGGAGAGTGTTCTTCATCTGACACACACACACCTACCTCCTGGAGAGTGTTCCTCATCTGACACACATACACCTACCTCCTGGAGAGTGTTCTTCATCTGACACACATACACCTACCTCCTGGAGAGTGTTCTTCATCTGACACACATACACCTACCTCCTGGAGAGTGTTCTTCATCTGACACACATACACCTATCTCCTGGAGAGTGTTCTTCATCTGACACACATACACCTACCTCCTGGAGAGTGTTCTTCATCTGACACACATACACCTACCTCCTGGAGAGTGTTCTTCGTCTGACACACATACACCTACCTCCTGGAGAGTGTTCTTCATCTGACACACACACACCTACCTCCCGGAGAGTGTTCTTCATCTGACACTCATACACCTACCTCCTGGAGAGTGTTCTTCATCTGACACACATACACCTACCTCCTGGAGAGTGTTCTTCATCTGACACACATACACCTACCTCCTGGAGAGTGTTCTTCATCTGACACACATACACCTACCTCCTGGAGAGTGTTCTTCATCTGACACTCATACACCTACCTCCTGGAGAGTGTTCTTCATCTGACACACATACACCTATCTCCTGGAGAGTGTTCTTCATCTGACACACATACACCTACCTCCTGGAGAGTGTTCTTCATCTAACACACATACACCTACCTCCTGGAGAGTGTTCTTCATCTGACACACATACACCTACCTCCTGGAGAGTGTTCTTCGTCTGACACACATACACCTACCTCCTGGAGAGGGTTCTTCATCTGACACACACACACCTATCTCCTGGAGAGTGTTCTTCATCTGACACACACACACCTACCTCCCGGGGAGTGTTCTTCATCTGACACACATACACCTACCTCCTGGAGAGTGTTCTTCATCTGACACACATACACCTACCTCCTGGAGTGTGTTCTTCATCTGACACCCATACACCTACCTCCTGGAGAGTGTTCTTCATCTGACACACATACACCTACCTCCTGGAGAGTGTTCTTCATCTGACACACATCCACCTACCTCCTGGAGAGTGTTCTTCATCTGACACACATCCACCTACCTCCTGGAGAGTGTTCTTCATCTAACACACATACACCTACCTCCCGGAGAGTGTTCTTCATCTGACACACATACACCTACCTCCCAGAGAGTGTTCTTCATCTGACACACATACACCTACCTCCTGGAGAGTGTTCTTCATCTAACACACATACACCTACCCCCCGGATAGTGTTCTTCATCTGACACACATACACCTACCTCCTGGAGAGTGTTCTTCATCTGACACACATACACCTACCCCCTGGAGAGTGTTCTTCATCTGACACACATCCACCTACCTCCTGGAGAGTGTTCTTCATCTGACACACATACACCTATCTCCTGGAGAGTGTTCTTCATCTGACACACACACACCTACCTCCTGGAGAGTGTTCCTCATCTGACACACATACACCTACCTCCTGGAGAGTATTCTTCATCTGACACACATACACCTACCTCCCGGAGAGTGTTCTTCATCTGACACACATACACCTACCTCCTGGAGAGTGTTCTTCATCTGACACACATACACCTACCTCCTGGAGAGTGTTCTTCATCTGACACACATACACCTACCTCCTGGAGAGTGTTCTTCATCTGACACACATACACCTACCTCCTGGAGAGTGTTCTTCATCTGACACACATACACCTACCTCCAGGAGAGTGTTCTTCGTCTGACATACATACACCTACCTTCTGGAGAGTGTTCTTCATCTGGCATACATACACCTACCTCCTGGAGAGTGTTCTTCATCTGACACCGATACACCTACCTCCTGGTGAGTGTTCTTCATCTGACACACATACACCTACCTCCTGGAGAGTGTTCTTCATCTGACACACATACACCTACCTCCTGGAGAGTGTTCTTCATCTGACACACATACACCTACCTCCTGGAGAGTGTTCTTCATCTGACACACATACACCTACCTCCTGGAGAGTGTTCTTCATCTGACACACATACACCTACCTCCTGGAGAGTGTTCTTCATCTGACACACATACACCTACCTCCTGGAGAGTGTTCTTCATCTAACACACATACACCTACCTCCTGGAGAGTGTTCTTCATCTGACACACATACACCTACCTCCTGGAGAGTGTTCTTCATCTGACACACATACACCTACCTCCTGGAGAGTGTTCTTCGTCTGACACACATACACCTACCTCCTGGAGAGTGTTCTTCATCTGACACACACACACCTACCTCCTGGAGAGTGTTCTTCATCTGACACACATACACCTACCTCCTGGAGAGTGTTCTTCATCTGACACACATACACCTACCTCCTGGAGAGTGTTCTTCATCTGACACACATACACCTACCTCCTGGAGAGTGTTCTTCATCTGACACACATACACCTACCTCCTGGAGAGTGTTCTTCATCTGACACACACACACCTACCTCCCGGAGAGTGTTCTTCATCTGACACACACACACCTACCTCCTGGAGAGTGTTCCTCATCTGACACACATACACCTACCTCCTGGAGAGTGTTCTTCATCTGACACACATACACCTACCTCCTGGAGACTGTTCTTCATCTGACACACATACACCTACCTCCTGGAGAGTGTTCTTCATCTGACACACATACACCTACCTCCTGGAGAGTGTTCTTCATCTGACACACATACACCTACCTCCCGGAGAGTGTTCTTCATCTGACACACATACACCTACCTCCTGGAGAGTGTTCTTCATCTGACACACATACACCTACCTCCTGGAGAGTGTTCTTCATCTGACACACATACACCTACCTCCTGGAGAGTGTTCTTCATCTGACACACATACACCTACCTCCTGGAGAGTGTTCTTCATCTGACACACATACACCTACCTTCTGGAGAGTGTTCTTCGTCTGACATACATACACCTACCTTCTGGAGAGTGTTCTTCATCTGACATACATACACCTACCTCCTGGAGAGTGTTCTTCATCTGACACCGATACACCTACCTCCTGGAGAGTGTTCTTCATCTGACACACATACACCTACCTCCTGGAGAGTGTTCTTCATCTGACACACATACACCTACCTCCTGGAGAGTGTTCTTCATCTGACACACATACACCTACCTCCTGGAGAGTGTTCTTCATCTGACACACATACACCTACCTCCTGGAGAGTGTTCTTCATCTGACACACATACACCTACCTCCTGAAGAGTGTTCTTCATCTGACACACATACACCTACCTCCTGGAGAGTGTTCTTCATCTAACACACATACACCTACCTCCTGGAGAGTGTTCTTCATCTGACACACATACACCTACCTCCTGGAGAGTGTTCTTCATCTGACACACATACACCTACCTCCTGGAGAGTGTTCTTCGTCTGACACACATACACCTACCTCCTGGAGAGTGTTCTTCATCTGACACACACACACCTACCTCCTGGAGAGTGTTCTTCATCTGACACACATACACCTACCTCCTGGAGAGTGTTCTTCATCTGACACACATACACCTACCTCCTGGAGAGTGTTCTTCATCTGACACACACACACACCTACCTCCCGGGGAGTGTTCTTCATCTGACACACATACACCTACCTCCTGGAGAGTGTTCTTCATCTGACACACATACACCTACCTCCTGGAGTGTGTTCTTCATCTGACACACATACACCTACCTCCTGGAGACTGTTCTTCATCTGACACACATACACCTACCTCCTGGAGAGTGTTCTTCATCTGACACACATACACCTACCTCCTGGAGAGTGTTCTTCATCTGACACACATACACCTACCTCCCGGAGAGTGTTCTTCATCTGACACACATACACCTACCTCCTGGAGAGTGTTCTTCATCTGACACACATACACCTACCTCCTGGAGAGTGTTCTTCATCTGACACACATACACCTACCTCCTGGAGAGTGTTCTTCATCTGACACACATACACCTACCTCCTGGAGAGTGTTCTTCATCTGACACACATACACCTACCTTCTGGAGAGTGTTCTTCGTCTGACATACATACACCTACCTTCTGGAGAGTGTTCTTCATCTGACATACATACACCTACCTCCTGGAGAGTGTTCTTCATCTGACACCGATACACCTACCTCCTGGAGAGTGTTCTTCATCTGACACACATACACCTACCTCCTGGAGAGTGTTCTTCATCTGACACACATACACCTACCTCCTGGAGAGTGTTCTTCATCTGACACACATACACCTACCTCCTGGAGAGTGTTCTTCATCTGACACACATACACCTACCTCCTGGAGAGTGTTCTTCATCTGACACACATACACCTACCTCCTGAAGAGTGTTCTTCATCTGACACACATACACCTACCTCCTGGAGAGTGTTCTTCATCTAACACACATACACCTACCTCCTGGAGAGTGTTCTTCATCTGACACACATACACCTACCTCCTGGAGAGTGTTCTTCATCTGACACACATACACCTACCTCCTGGAGAGTGTTCTTCGTCTGACACACATACACCTACCTCCTGGAGAGTGTTCTTCATCTGACACACACACACCTACCTCCTGGAGAGTGTTCTTCATCTGACACACATACACCTACCTCCTGGAGAGTGTTCTTCATCTGACACACATACACCTACCTCCTGGAGAGTGTTCTTCATCTGACACACACACACACCTACCTCCCGGGGAGTGTTCTTCATCTGACACACATACACCTACCTCCTGGAGAGTGTTCTTCATCTGACACACATACACCTACCTCCTGGAGTGTGTTCTTCATCTGACACCCATACACCTACCTCCTGGAGAGTGTTCTTCATCTGACACACATACACCTACCTCCTGGAGAGTGTTCTTCATCTGACACACATACACCTACCTCCTGGAGAGTGTTCTTCATCTGACACACATACACCTATCTCCTGGAGAGTGTTCTTCATCTGACACACATACACCTACCTCCTGGAGAGTGTTCCTCATCTGACACACATACACCTACCCCCTGGAGAGTGTTCTTCATCTGACACACATACACCTACCTCATGGAGAGTGTTCTTCATCTGACACACATACACCTACCTCCCGGAGAGTGTTCTTCATCTGACACACATACACCTACCTCCTGGAGAGTGTTCTTCATCTGACACACATACACCTACCTCCCGGAGAGTGTTCTTCATCTGACACACATACACCTACCTCCTGGAGAGTGTTCTTCATCTGACACACATACACCTACCTCCTGGAGAGTGTTCTTCATCTGACACACATACACCTACCTCCTGGAGAGTGTTCTTCATCTGACACACATACACCTACCTCCTGGAGAGTGTTCTTCATCTGACACACATACACCTACCTCCTGGAGAGTGTTCTTCATCTGACACACACACACCTACCTCCCGGAGAGTGTTCTTCATCTGACACACACACACCTACCTCCTGGAGAGTGTTCCTCATCTGACACACATACACCTACCTCCTGGAGAGTGTTCTTCATCTGACACACATACACCTACCTCCTGGAGACTGTTCTTCATCTGACACACATACACCTACCTCCTGGAGAGTGTTCTTCATCTGACACACATACACCTACCTCCTGGAGAGTGTTCTTCATCTGACACACATACACCTACCTCCTGGAGAGTGTTCTTCATCTGACACACATACACCTATCTCCTGGTGAGTGTTCTTCATCTGACACACATACACCTACCTCCTGGAGAGTGTTCTTCATCTGACACACACACACCTACCTCCTGGAGAGTGGTCCTCATCTGACACACATACACCTACCTCCTGGAGAGTGTTCTTCATCTGACACACATACACCTACCTCCTGGAGAGTGTTCTTCATCTGACACACATACACCTACCTCCCGGAGAGTGTTCTTCATCTGACACACATACACCTACCTCCTGGAGAGTGTTCTTCATCTGACACACATACACTTACCTCCTGGAGAGTGTTCTTCATCTGACACACACACACCTACCTCCCGGAGAGTGTTCTTCATCTGACACACACACACCTACCTCCTGGAGAGTGTTCCTCATCTGACACACATACACCTACCTCCTGGAGAGTGTTCTTCATCTGACACACATACACCTACCTCCTGGAGAGTGTTCTTCATCTGACACACATACACCTACCTCCTGGAGAGTGTTCTTCATCTGACACACATACACCTACCTCCCGGAGAGTGTTCTTCATCTGACACACATACACCTACCTCCTGGAGAGTGTTCTTCATCTGACACACATACACCTATCTCCTGGAGAGTGTTCTTCATCTGACACACATACACCTACCTCCTGGAGAGTGTTCTTCATCTGACACACATACACCTACCTCCTGGAGAGTGTTCTTCATCTGACACACATACACCTACCTCCTGGAGAGTGTTCTTCATCTGACACACACACACACCTACCTCCCGGGGAGTGTTCTTCATCTGACACACATACACCTACCTCCTGGAGAGTGTTCTTCATCTGACACACATACACCTACCTCCTGGAGAGTGTTCTTCATCTGACACACATACACCTACCTCCTGGAGAGTGTTCCTCATCTGACACACATACACCTACCTCCTGGAGAGTGTTCTTCATCTGACACACATACACCTACCTCCTGGAGAGTGTTCTTCATCTGACACACATACACCTACCTCCTGGAGAGTGTTCTTCATCTGACACACATACACCTACCTCCCGGAGAGTGTTCTTCATCTGACACACATACGCCTACCTCCTGGAGAGTGTTCTTCATCTGACACACATACACCTATCTCCTGGAGAGTGTTCTTCATCTGACACACATACACCTACCTCCTGGAGAGTGTTCTTCATCTGACACACACACATCTACCTCCTGGAGAGTGTTCCTCATCTGACACACATACACCTACCTCCTGGAGAGTGTTCTTCATCTGACACACATACACCTACCTCCTGGAGAGTGTTCTTTATCTGACACACATACACCTACCTCCTGGAAAATGTTCTTCATCTGACACACATACACCTACCTCCCGGAGAGTGTTCTTCATCTGACACACATACACCTACCTCCTGGAGAGTGTTCTTCATCTGACACACATACACCTACCTCCTGGAGAGTGTTCTTCATCTGACACACATACACCTACCTCCTGGAGAGTGTTCTTCATCTGACACACATACACCTACCTCCTGGAGAGTGTTCTTCATCTGACACACATACACCTACCTCCTGGAGAGTGTTCTTCATCTGACACACATACACCTACCTCCTGGAGAGTGGTCTTCATCTGACACACATACACCTACCTCCTGGAGAGTGTTCTTCATCTGACACACATACACCTACCTCCTGGAGAGTGTTCTTCATCTGACACACATACACCTACCTCCTGGAGAGTGTTCTTCATCTGACACACATACACCTACCTCCTGGAGAGTGTTCTTCATCTGACACACATACACCTACCTCCTGGAGAGTGTTCTTCATCTGACACACATACACCTACCTCCTGGAGAGTGTTCTTCATCTGACACACATACACCTACCTCCTGGAGAGTGTTCTTCATCTGACACACACACACCTACCTCCCGGAGAGTGTTCTTCATCTGACACACACACACCTACCTCCTGGAGAGTGTTCCTCATCTGACACACATACACCTACCTCCTGGAGAGTGTTCTTCATCTGACACACATACACCTACCTCCTGGAGACTGTTCTTCATCTGACACACATACACCTACCTCCTGGAGAGTGTTCTTCATCTGACACACATACACCTACCTCCTGGAGAGTGTTCTTCATCTGACACACATACACCTACCTCCCGGAGAGTGTTCTTCATCTGACACACATACACCTACCTCCTGGAGAGTGTTCTTCATCTGACACACATACACCTACCTCCTGGAGAGTGTTCTTCATCTGACACACATACACCTACCTCCTGGAGAGTGTTCTTCATCTGACACACATACACCTACCTCCTGGAGAGTGTTCTTCATCTGACACACATACACCTACCTTCTGGAGAGTGTTCTTCGTCTGACATACATACACCTACCTTCTGGAGAGTGTTCTTCATCTGACATACATACACCTACCTCCTGGAGAGTGTTCTTCATCTGACACCGATACACCTACCTCCTGGAGAGTGTTCTTCATCTGACACACATACACCTACCTCCTGGAGAGTGTTCTTCATCTGACACACATACACCTACCTCCTGGAGAGTGTTCTTCATCTGACACACATACACCTACCTCCTGGAGAGTGTTCTTCATCTGACACACATACACCTACCTCCTGGAGAGTGTTCTTCATCTGACACACATACACCTACCTCCTGAAGAGTGTTCTTCATCTGACACACATACACCTACCTCCTGGAGAGTGTTCTTCATCTAACACACATACACCTACCTCCTGGAGAGTGTTCTTCATCTGACACACATACACCTACCTCCTGGAGAGTGTTCTTCATCTGACACACATACACCTACCTCCTGGAGAGTGTTCTTCGTCTGACACACATACACCTACCTCCTGGAGAGTGTTCTTCATCTGACACACACACACCTACCTCCTGGAGAGTGTTCTTCATCTGACACACATACACCTACCTCCTGGAGAGTGTTCTTCATCTGACACACATACACCTACCTCCTGGAGAGTGTTCTTCATCTGACACACACACACACCTACCTCCCGGGGAGTGTTCTTCATCTGACACACATACACCTACCTCCTGGAGAGTGTTCTTCATCTGACACACATACACCTACCTCCTGGAGTGTGTTCTTCATCTGACACCCATACACCTACCTCCTGGAGAGTGTTCTTCATCTGACACACATACACCTACCTCCTGGAGAGTGTTCTTCATCTGACACACATACACCTACCTCCTGGAGAGTGTTCTTCATCTGACACACATACACCTATCTCCTGGAGAGTGTTCTTCATCTGACACACATACACCTACCTCCTGGAGAGTGTTCCTCATCTGACACACATACACCTACCTCCTGGAGAGTGTTCTTCATCTGACACACATACACCTACCTCATGGAGAGTGTTCTTCATCTGACACACATACACCTACCTCCCGGAGAGTGTTCTTCATCTGACACACATACACCTACCTCCTGGAGAGTGTTCTTCATCTGACACACATACACCTACCTCCCGGAGAGTGTTCTTCATCTGACACACATACACCTACCTCCTGGAGAGTGTTCTTCATCTGACACACATACACCTAGCTCCTGGAGAGTGTTCTTCATCTGACACACATACACCTACCTCCTGGAGAGTGTTCTTCATCTGACACACATACACCTACCTCCTGGAGAGTGTTCTTCATCTGACACACACACACCTACCTCCCGGAGAGTGTTCTTCATCTGACACACACACACCTACCTCCTGGAGAGTGTTCCTCATCTGACACACATACACCTACCTCCTGGAGAGTGTTCTTCATCTGACACACATACACCTACCTCCTGGAGACTGTTCTTCATCTGACACACATACACCTACCTCCTGGAGAGTGTTCTTCATCTGACACACATACACCTACCTCCTGGAGAGTGTTCTTCATCTGACACACATACACCTACCTCCTGGAGAGTGTTCTTCATCTGACACACATACACCTATCTCCTGGTGAGTGTTCTTCATCTGACACACATACACCTACCTCCTGGAGAGTGTTCTTCATCTGACACACACACACCTACCTCCTGGAGAGTGGTCCTCATCTGACACACATACACCTACCTCCTGGAGAGTGTTCTTCATCTGACACACATACACCTACCTCCTGGAGAGTGTTCTTCATCTGACACACATACACCTACCTCCCGGAGAGTGTTCTTCATCTGACACACATACACCTACCTCCTGGAGAGTGTTCTTCATCTGACACACATACACTTACCTCCTGGAGAGTGTTCTTCATCTGACACACACACACCTACCTCCCGGAGAGTGTTCTTCATCTGACACACACACACCTACCTCCTGGAGAGTGTTCCTCATCTGACACACATACACCTACCTCCTGGAGAGTGTTCTTCATCTGACACACATACACCTACCTCCTGGAGAGTGTTCTTCATCTGACACACATACACCTACCTCCTGGAGAGTGTTCTTCATCTGACACACATACACCTACCTCCCGGAGAGTGTTCTTCATCTGACACACATACACCTACCTCCTGGAGAGTGTTCTTCATCTGACACACATACACCTATCTCCTGGAGAGTGTTCTTCATCTGACACACATACACCTACCTCCTGGAGAGTGTTCTTCATCTGACACACATACACCTACCTCCTGGAGAGTGTTCTTCATCTGACACACATACACCTACCTCCTGGAGAGTGTTCTTCATCTGACACACATACACCTACCTCCTGGAGAGTGTTCCTCATCTGACACACATACACCTACCTCCTGGAGAGTGTTCTTCATCTGACACACATACACCTACCTCCTGGAGAGTGTTCTTCATCTGACACACATACACCTACCTCCTGGAGAGTGTTCTTCATCTGACACACATACACCTACCTCCCGGAGAGTGTTCTTCATCTGACACACATACGCCTACCTCCTGGAGAGTGTTCTTCATCTGACACACATACACCTATCTCCTGGAGAGTGTTCTTCATCTGACACACATACACCTACCTCCTGGAGAGTGTTCTTCATCTGACACACACACATCTACCTCCTGGAGAGTGTTCCTCATCTGACACACATACACCTACCTCCTGGAGAGTGTTCTTCATCTGACACACATACACCTACCTCCTGGAGAGTGTTCTTTATCTGACACACATACACCTACCTCCTGGAAAATGTTCTTCATCTGACACACATACACCTACCTCCCGGAGAGTGTTCTTCATCTGACACACATACACCTACCTCCTGGAGAGTGTTCTTCATCTGACACACATACACCTACCTCCTGGAGAGTGTTCTTCATCTGACACACATACACCTACCTCCTGGAGAGTGTTCTTCATCTGACACACATACACCTACCTCCTGGAGAGTGTTCTTCATCTGACACACATACACCTACCTCCTGGAGAGTGTTCTTCATCTGACACACATACACCTACCTCCTGGAGAGTGGTCTTCATCTGACACACATACACCTACCTCCTGGAGAGTGTTCTTCATCTGACACACACACACCTACCTCCCGGAGAGTGTTCTTCATCTGACACACACACACCTACCTCCTGGAGAGTGTTCCTCATCTGACACACATACACCTACCTCCTGGAGAGTGTTCTTCATCTGACACACATACACCTACCTCCTGGAGAGTGTTCTTCATCTGACACACATACACCTACCTCCTGGAGAGTGTTCTTCATCTGACACACATACACCTACCTCCCGGAGAGTGTTCTTCATCTGACACACATACACCTACCTCCTGGAGAGTGTTCTTCATCTGACACACATACACCTATCTCCTGGAGAGTGTTCTTCATCTGACACACATACACCTACCTCCTGGAGAGTGTTCTTCATCTGACACACATACACCTACCTCCTGGAGAGTGTTCTTCATCTGACACACATACACCTACCTCCTGGAGAGTGTTCTTCATCTGACACACATACACCTACCTCCTGGAGAGTGTTCCTCATCTGACACACATACACCTACCTCCTGGAGAGTGTTCTTCATCTGACACACATACACCTACCTCCTGGAGAGTGTTCTTCATCTGACACACATACACCTACCTCCTGGAGAGTGTTCTTCATCTGACACACATACACCTACCTCCCGGAGAGTGTTCTTCATCTGACACACATACGCCTACCTCCTGGAGAGTGTTCTTCATCTGACACACATACACCTATCTCCTGGAGAGTGTTCTTCATCTGACACACATACACCTACCTCCTGGAGAGTGTTCTTCATCTGACACACACACATCTACCTCCTGGAGAGTGTTCCTCATCTGACACACATACACCTACCTCCTGGAGAGTGTTCTTCATCTGACACACATACACCTACCTCCTGGAGAGTGTTCTTTATCTGACACACATACACCTACCTCCTGGAAAATGTTCTTCATCTGACACACATACACCTACCTCCCGGAGAGTGTTCTTCATCTGACACACATACACCTACCTCCTGGAGAGTGTTCTTCATCTGACACACATACACCTACCTCCTGGAGAGTGTTCTTCATCTGACACACATACACCTACCTCCTGGAGAGTGTTCTTCATCTGACACACATACACCTACCTCCTGGAGAGTGTTCTTCATCTGACACACATACACCTACCTCCTGGAGAGTGTTCTTCATCTGACACACATACACCTACCTCCTGGAGAGTGGTCTTCATCTGACACACATACACCTACCTCCTGGAGAGTGTTCTTCATCTGACACACACACACCTACCTCCTGGAGAGTGTTCTTCATCTGACACACATACACCTACCTCCTGGAGAGTGTTCTTCATCTGACACACATACGCCTACCTCCTGGAGAGTGTTCTTCATCTGACATACATACACCTACCTCCTGGAGAGTGTTCTTCATCTGACACACATACACCTACCTCCTGGAGAGTGTTCTTCATCTGACACACACACCTACCTCCTGGAGAGTGTTCTTCATCTGACATACATATACCTACCTCCTGGAGAGTGTTCTTCATCTGACACACATACACCTACCTCCTGGAGAGTGGTCTTCATCTGACACACATACACCTACCTCCTGGAGAGTGTTCTTCATCTGACACACACACACCTACCTCCTGGAGAGTGTTCTTCATCTGACACACATACACCTACCTCCTGGAGAGTGTTCTTCATCTGACACACATACGCCTACCTCCTGGAGAGTGTTCTTCATCTGACATACATACACCTACCTCCTGGAGAGTGTTCTTCATCTGACACACATACACCTACCTCCTGGAGAGTGTTCTTCATCTGACACACACACCTACCTCCTGGAGAGTGTTCTTCATCTGACATACATATACCTACCTCCTGGAGAGTGTTCTTCATCTGACACACATACACCTACCTCCTGGAGAGTGTTCTTCATCTGACACACATACACCTACCTCCTGGAGAGTGTTCTTCATCTGACACACATACACCTACCTCCTGGAGAGTGTTCTTCATCTGACACACACACACCTACCTCCTAGAGAGTGTTCTTCATCTGACACACATACACCTACCTCCTGGAGAGTGTTCTTCATCTGACACACATACACCTACCTCCTGGAGAGTGTTCTTCATCTGACACACATACACCTACCTCCTGGAGAGTGTTCTTCATCTGACACATATACACCTACCTCCCGGAGAGTGTTTTTCATCTGACACACATACACCTACCTCCTGGAGAGTGTTCTTCATCTGACACACATACACCTACCTCCTGGAGAGTGTTCATCTGACACACATACACCTACCTCCTGGAGAGTGTTCTTCATCTGACACACATACACCTACCTCCTGGAGAGTGTTCTTCATCTGACACATATACACCTACCTCCTGGAGAGTGTTCTTCATCTGACACACATACACCTACCTCCTGGAGAGTGTTCTTCATCTGACACACATACACCTACCTCCTGGAGAGTGTTCCTCATCTGACACACATACACCTACCTCCTGGAGAGTGTTCTTCATCTGACACACATACACCTACCTCCTGGAGAGTGTTCTTCATCTGACACACATACACCTACCTCCTGGAGAGTGTTCTTCATCTGACACACATACACCTACCTCCCGGAGAGTGTTCTTCATCTGACACACATACGCCTACCTCCTGGAGAGTGTTCTTCATCTGACACACATACACCTATCTCCTGGAGAGTGTTCTTCATCTGACACACATACACCTACCTCCTGGAGAGTGTTCTTCATCTGACACACACACATCTACCTCCTGGAGAGTGTTCCTCATCTGACACACATACACCTACCTCCTGGAGAGTGTTCTTCATCTGACACACATACACCTACCTCCTGGAGAGTGTTCTTTATCTGACACACATACACCTACCTCCTGGAAAATGTTCTTCATCTGACACACATACACCTACCTCCCGGAGAGTGTTCTTCATCTGACACACATACACCTACCTCCTGGAGAGTGTTCTTCATCTGACACACATACACCTACCTCCTGGAGAGTGTTCTTCATCTGACACACATACACCTACCTCCTGGAGAGTGTTCTTCATCTGACACACATACACCTACCTCCTGGAGAGTGTTCTTCATCTGACACACATACACCTACCTCCTGGAGAGTGTTCTTCATCTGACACACATACACCTACCTCCTGGAGAGTGGTCTTCATCTGACACACATACACCTACCTCCTGGAGAGTGTTCTTCATCTGACACACACACACCTACCTCCTGGAGAGTGTTCTTCATCTGACACACACACACCTACCTCCTGGAGAGTGTTCTTCATCTGACATACATACACCTACCTCCTGGAGAGTGTTCTTCATCTGACATACATACACCTACCTCCTGGAGAGTGTTCTTCATCTGACACACATACACCTACCTCCTGGAGAGTGTTCTTCATCTGACACACACACCTACCTCCTGGAGAGTGTTCTTCATCTGACATACATATACCTACCTCCTGGAGAGTGTTCTTCATCTGACACACATACACCTACCTCCTGGAGAGTGTTCTTCATCTGACACACATACACCTACCTCCTGGAGAGTGTTCTTCATCTGACACACATACACCTACCTCCTGGAGAGTGTTCTTCATCTGACACACACACACCTACCTCCTAGAGAGTGTTCTTCATCTGACACACATACACCTACCTCCTGGAGAGTGTTCTTCATCTGACACACATACACCTACCTCCTGGAGAGTGTTCTTCATCTGACACACATACACCTACCTCCTGGAGAGTGTTCTTCATCTGACACATATACACCTACCTCCCGGCGAGTGTTTTTCATCTGACACACATACACCTACCTCCTGGAGAGTGTTCTTCATCTGACACACATACACCTACCTCCTGGAGAGTGTTCATCTGACACACATACACCTACCTCCTGGAGAGTGTTTGTCATCTGACACACATACACCTACCTCCTGGAGAGTGTTCTTCATCTGACACACATACACCTACCTCCTGGAGAGTGTTCATCTGACACGCATACACCTACCTCCTGGAGAGTGTTCTTCATCTGACACACATACACCTACCTCCTGGAGAGTGTTCATCTGACACACATACACCTACCTCCTGGAGAGTGTTCATCTGACATACATACACCTACCTCCTGGAGAGTGTTCTTCATCTGACACATATACACCTACCTCCCGGAGAGTGTTCTTCATCTGGCACACATACACCTACCTCCTGGAGAGTGTTCTTCATCTGACATACATACACCTACCTCCTGGAGAGTGTTCTTCATCTGACACACATACACCTACCTCCTGGAGAGTGTTCTTCATCTGACACACATACACCTACCTCCTGGAGAGTGTTCTTCATCTGACACGCATACACCTACCTCCTGGAGAGTGTTCTTCATCTGACACACATACACCTACCTCCTGGAGAGTGTTCTTCATCTGACACACATACACCTACCTCCTGGAGAGTGTTCTTCATCTGACACACATACACCTATCTCCTGGAGAGTGTTCTTCACCTGACACACACACACCTACCTCCTAGAGAGTTTTCTTCATCTGACACACATACACCTACCTCCTGGAGAGTGTTCTTCATCTGACATACATACACCTACCTCCTGGAGAGTGTTCTTCATCTGACACACATACACCTACCTCCTGGAGAGTGTTCTTCATCTGACGCACATACACCTACCTCCCGGAGAGTGTTCTTCATCTGACATACATACACCTACCTCCTGGAGAGTGTTCTTCATCTGACACACATACACCTACCTCCTGGAGAGTGTTCTTCATCTGACACACATACACCTACCTCCTGGAGAGTGTTCTTCATCTGACACACATACACCTACCTCCTGGAGAGTGTTCTTCATCTGACACACATCCACCTACCTCCTGGAGAGTGTTCTTCATCTGACACACATACACCTATCTCCTGGAGAGTGTTCTTCACCTGACACACACACACCTACCTCCTGGAGAGTTTTCTTCATCTGACACACATACACCTAACTCCTGGGGAGTGTTCTTCATCTGACATACATACACCTACCTCCTGGAGAGTGTTCTTCATCTGACACACATACACCTACCTCCCGGAGAGTGTTCTTCATCTGACACACATACACCTACCTCCTGGAGAGTGTTCTTAATCTGACACACATACACCTACCTCCTGGAGAGTGTTCTTCATCTGACACACATACACCTACCTCCTGGAGAGTGTTCTTCATCTGACACACATACACCTACCTCCTGGAGAGTGTTCTTCATCTGACACACATACACCTACCTCCTGGAGAGTGTTCTTCATCTGACACACATACACCTACCTCCTGGAGAGTGTTCTTCACCTGACACACACACACCTACCTCCTAGAGAGTTTTCTTCATCTGACACACATACACCTACCTCCTGGAGAGTGTTCTTCATCTGACGCACATACACCTACCTCCCAGAGAGTGTTCTTCATCTGACATACATACACCTACCTCCTGGAGAGTGTTCTTCATCTGACACACATACACCTATCTCCTGGAGAGTGTTCTTCATCTGACACTCACACACCTACCTCCTGGAGAGTGTTCATCTGACACACATACACCTACCTCCTGGAGAGTGTTCTTCATCTGACACACATACACCTACCTCCTGGAGAGTGTTCTTCATCTGACACACATACACCTACCTCCTGGAGAGTGTTCTTCATCTGACACACATACACCTACCTCCTGGAGAGTGTTCTTCATCTGACACATATACACCTACCTCCCGGAGAGTGTTTTTCATCTGACACACATACACCTACCTCCTGGAGAGTGTTCTTCATCTGACACACATACACCTACCTCCTGGAGAGTGTTCATCTGACACACATACACCTACCTCCTGGAGAGTGTTTGTCATCTGACACACATACACCTACCTCCTGGAGAGTGTTCTTCATCTGACACACATACACCTACCTCCTGGAGAGTGTTCATCTGACACGCATACACCTACCTCCTGGAGAGTGTTCTTCATCTGACACACATACACCTACCTCCTGGAGAGTGTTCATCTGACACACATACACCTACCTCCTGGAGAGTGTTCATCTGACATACATACACCTACCTCCTGGAGAGTGTTCTTCATCTGACACATATACACCTACCTCCCGGAGAGTGTTCTTCATCTGGCACACATACACCTACCTCCTGGAGAGTGTTCTTCATCTGACATACATACACCTACCTCCTGGAGAGTGTTCTTCATCTGACACACATACACCTACCTCCTGGAGAGTGTTCTTCATCTGACGCACATACACCTACCTCCCGGAGAGTGTTCTTCATCTGACATACATACACCTACCTCCTGAAAAGTGTTCTTCATCTGACACACATACACCTACCTCCTGGAGAGTGTTCGTCATCTGACTCACACACACCTACCTCCTGGAGAGTGTTCATCTGACACACATACACCTACCTCCTGGAGAGTGTTCTTCATCTGACATACATACACCTACCTCCTGGAGAGTGTTCTTCATCTGACATACATACACCTACCTCCTGGAGAGTGTTCTTCATCTGACACACATACACCTACCTCCTGGAGAGTGTTCTTCATCTGACGCACATACACCTACCTTCCGGAGAGTGTTCTTCATCTGACATACATACACCTACCTCCTGGAGAGTGTTCTTCATCTGACACACATACACCTACCTCCTGGAGAGTGTTCTTCATCTGACACACATACACCTATCTCCTGGAGAGTGTTTTTCATCTGCCACACATGCACCTACCTCCTGGAGAGTGTTCTTCATCTGACACACATACACCTACCTCCTGGAGAGTGTTCTTCATCTGACACACATACACCTACCTCCTGGAGAGTGTTCTTCATCTGACACACATACACCTACCTCCTGGAGAGTGTTCTTCATCTGACACACATACACCTACCTCCTGGAGAGTGTTCTTCATCTGACACACATACACCTACCTCCTGGAGAGTGTTCTTCATCTGACACACATACACCTACCTCCTGGAGAGTGTTCTTCATCTGACACACATACACCTATCTCCTGGAGAGTGTTCTTCACCTGACACACACACACACCTACCTCCTAGAGAGTTTTCTTCATCTGACACACATACACCTACCTCCTGGAGAGTGTTCTTCATCTGACATACATACACCTACCTCCTGGAGAGTGTTCTTCATCTGACACACATACACCTACCTCCTGGAGAGTGTTCTTCATCTGACGCACATACACCTACCTCCCGGAGAGTGTTCTTCATCTGACATACATACACCTACCTCCTGGAGAGTGTTCTTCATCTGACACACATACACCTACCTCCTGGAGAGTGTTCTTCATCTGACACACATACACCTATCTCCTGGAGAGTGTTTTTCATCTGCCACACATACACCTACCTCCTGGAGAGTGTTCTTCATCTGACACACATACACCTACCTCCTGGAGAGTGTTCTTCATCTGACACACATACACCTACCTCCTGGAGAGTGTTCTTCATCTGACACACATACACCTACCTCCTGGAGAGTGTTCTTCATCTGACACACATACACCTACCTCCTGGAGAGTGTTCTTCATCTGACACACATACACCTACCTCCTGGAGAGTGTTCTTCATCTGACACACATCCACCTACCTCCTGGAGAGTGTTCTTCATCTGACACACATACACCTATCTCCTGGAGAGTGTTCTTCACCTGACACACACACACCTACCTCCTGGAGAGTTTTCTTCATCTGACACACATACACCTAACTCCTGGGGAGTGTTCTTCATCTGACATACATACACCTACCTCCTGGAGAGTGTTCTTCATCTGACACACATACACCTACCTCCCGGAGAGTGTTCTTCATCTGACACACATACACCTACCTCCTGGAGAGTGTTCTTAATCTGACACACATACACCTACCTCCTGGAGAGTGTTCTTCATCTGACACACATACACCTACCTCCTGGAGAGTGTTCTTCATCTGACACACATACACCTACCTCCTGGAGAGTGTTCTTCATCTGACACACATACACCTACCTCCTGGAGAGTGTTCTTCATCTGACACACATACACCTACCTCCTGGAGAGTGTTCTTCACCTGACACACACACACCTACCTCCTAGAGAGTTTTCTTCATCTGACACACATACACCTACCTCCTGGAGAGTGTTCTTCATCTGACGCACATACACCTACCTCCCAGAGAGTGTTCTTCATCTGACATACATACACCTACCTCCTGGAGAGTGTTCTTCATCTGACACACATACACCTATCTCCTGGAGAGTGTTCTTCATCTGACACACACACACCTACCTCCTGGAGAGTGTTCATCTGACACACATACACCTACCTCCTGGAGAGTGTTCTTCATCTGACATACATACACCTACCTCCTGGAGAGTGTTCTTCATCTGACATACATACACCTACCTCCTGGAGAGTGTTCTTCATCTGACACACATACACCTACCTCCTGGAGAGTGTTCTTCATCTGACACACATACACCTACCTCCCGGAGAGTGTTCCTCATCTGACACACATACACCTACCTCCTGGAGAGTGTTCTTCATCTGACACACATACACCTACCTCCTGGAGAGTGTTCTTCATCTGACACACATACACCTACCTCCTGGAGAGTGTTCTTCATCTGACACACATACACCTACCTCCTGGAGAGTGTTCTTCATCTGACACACATACACCTACCTCCTGGAGAGTGTTCTTCATCTGACACACATACACCTACCTCCTGGAGAGTGTTCTTCACCTGACACACATACACCTACCTCCTGGAGAGTGTTCTTTATCTGACACACATACACCTACCTCCTGGAGAGTGTTCTTCATCTGACACACATACACCTACCTCCTGGAGAGTGTTCTTCATCTGACACACATACACCTACCTCCTGGAGAGTGTTCTTCATCTGACACACATACACCTACCTCCTGGAGAGTGTTCTTCACCTGACACACACACACCTACCTCCTGGAGAGTGTTCTTCATCTGACACACATACACCTACCTCCTGGAGAGTGTTCTTCATCTGACACACATACACCTACCTCCTGGAGAGTGTTCTTCATCTGACACACATACACCTACCTCCTGGAGAGTGTTCTTCATCTGACACACATACACCTACCTCCTGGAGAGTGTTCTTCACCTGACACACACACACCTACCTCCTAGAGAGTTTTCTTCATCTGACACACATACACCTACCTCCTGGAGAGTGTTCTTCATCTGACATACATACACCTACCTCCTGGAGAGTGTTCTTCATCTGACACACATACACCTACCTCCCGGAGAGTGTTCTTCATCTGACACACATACACCTACCTCCTGGAGAGTGTTCTTCATCTGGCCAACTGTTGTGAAGGGTGTTTTCTTCACCAGGGAAAGAATTCTTTGGTCATCCACCACAGTTGTTTTCCGTGGTCTTCCGGGTCTTTTGGTGTTTCTGAGCTCACCGGGGCCTTCTTTCTTTTTAAGGATGCTCCAAACAGTTGATTTGGCCACACCTAATGTTTTTGCTATCTCTCTGATGGGTTTGTTTTGTTTTTTCAGCCTAATGATGGCTTGCGCTAGACGCTTTCCCCCGACTTGTTCATTCCCCGACTTAGTTGGGGTAGGCGGTACACTTTGGTGGGGGTGGATCAGCCACGCCCAGTGACCTTTGACCTCTATGAACCCACCTTCTTACCTTTGACCTCTGGGGGAGGTCCCTGTTCCAAATCCTGGGTCCTAGCCCTGTTCTTAAAGGGAAAACCCTAACCCCCTAACCCTAACCCTAACCCCAGCTCTTTGGATCTCATATTGAGAGTTGACAGCAACAGATTCCAAATGCAAATAGCACGCTTGAAATGAACTCTGGACCTTTTATCTACTCCTTGTAAATGGGATAATGAGGGAATAACACACACCTGGCCATGGAACAGCTGAGCAGCCAATTGTCCCATTACTTTTGGTTCCTTAAAAAGTGGGAGGCACATATAAAAACTGTTGTAATTCCTACACCGTTCACCTGATTTGGATGTAAATTCCCTCGAATTAAAGCTGAAAGTCGTCTGCTGGTAAAACACATTTTGTTCCTTTCATTTCAAATCCATTGTGGTGGTGTATAGAGCCAAAAAGATTAGAATGGTGTCCATGTCCTAATATTTATGGACCTGACTGTATACGAGATACGAGGGTGGTGCTGATAAGTATTGAGCCTTACAGAGAAAAAATTGAGGGAGGAAGCTGTATATTCCAGGGTCTTCTGGCCAAATTGTCCACATTCAATGGTACAAAAATCAACTACCTTCGATCTTATCTTCTCTTTCTTTTTCAGGTCCAAAGTGAACATGGCAGCACCTCCATAAAAATCCAATGTGGAAGAGCCTTGGGCCATAATCACGTTCCCGTTTCTCCAAGGGAAAGGGGAGAAGAAGATCCACGGTGAAATGTCACAAACTTTGGATAACTTAAGGGAATTCCTCAATCGAATTAATCTGAGGGTATGGGCGGGTACCATCACCCATAATGGTTTAATATTGAGACGAGATACCTGGGGCTGCCCCAGACATGCCCCTGGTAGAAAGGAGGAATTGGGAATATCTCGGTACCCAAGGATTAGGCAGGAATTATAATTAAAATAACATTTTATTAATAGAAAGACATGATTAAAACAATTTTACAAAAGAGAATATAGGCAATCAAAAGTTACAACCATGCATTATTCATACAAGAGGTTTCAAAGAGTCGATGAGCCCCAAAGATCAAATGTAGATCTTGACACAATGCTCGACATGTTTCGTGGCTTGGGCCACTTCCTCAGGAGGAGTCCATCATTGTCATCTACAAAATAGGTGGAATTTCATAGTCAAATAGTCATCACAAGTACTGTGTAATAAAAACGAAAAAATGAAAAAAAGTAGAAGATAGATATACTTTAAACATAACACAATATTGGCCTATAATCTGGGGATCCATAAATTGCATTGCTTACCCGAAGAAACCAGTGGAACATAAGGCAGCACAATAATTCCTGCCTAATCCTTGGGTACCAAGATAGTCCCAATTCCTCCATTCTACCAGGGGCATGTCTGGGGCAGCTTCGGGGGTATCTCGTCTCAAACTTTGGGGTGACGGTGGCCCTTCATATGCAACAGTTAAATGTTGGGCTGTCAATTTTAAAACTGCCCATTTCGGTGTTGAAAGCGAGAAACCCAGTGGAAGGCCAGTTTCTGTCTCTGTACCTGCAAATGTGAGAGCCGTCCATGACATGATCATGGAGGACCGCCGAATATCAGCCAAAAGTATTGCTACATATCCGGGAATATCACATGAGAGAGTTGCTGCCATTATCCACATGACTTGGAAACGAGAAAGTTTGCAGCAAAGGGGGTCCCAAAACTTTTGACAACCGAACAAAAGAGGAAACGTGTGGAGACATTGGTGGCTGTTTTGGAACATTTTGCAATAAATGAGTCAGATTTCCAGGACAAACTGCTAACTGGTGATGAGACATGGATCTACTGTTATGATCCTGAGACCAGGAGATGAGACATGAATCTACTGTTATGATCCTGAGACCTGGTAATGAGACATGGATCTACTGTTATGATCCTGAGACCTGGTAATGAGACATGGATCTACTGTTATGATCCTGAGACCTGGTGATGAGACATGAATCTACTGTTATGATCCTGAGACTTGGTGATGAGACATGGATCTACTGTTATGATCCTGAGACCTGGATCTACTGTTATGATCCTGAGACCTGGATCTACTGTTATGATCCTGAGACCTGGTGATGAGACCTGGATCTACTGTTATAATCCTGAGACCTGGTGATGAGACATGGATCTACAGTTATGATCCTGAGACCTGGGGATGAGACATGGATCTACTGTTATGATCCTGAGACCTGGGGATGAGACATGGACAGGGCCGCCATCAGGGGGGTACAGGCAGTACACCTGTAAGGGGCCCACATTGGCCCCCCTTCTTTTTTTTGTAAGGGGCCCAGAGGTCCCCAGAGGCCTGGAGTTCCCCAGGGCCCCGAATGTCAACCCCCCTTTTTTTATTTATTTTTTTATATATTTTTTTTATAATTTGTCTTTATTTATTTATGTTATTTATTTATGTATTTATTTGTAAGGGGCCCAGAGGTCCCCAAAGGCCCTGAGGTCCCCAGGGCCCCGGATGGCAACCTCCCTTTATTTAATTTTTTAAATAAAAATTATTATTATTTTTTTATTTTTTATTTTTATAATTTTATTTTTATTTTTTTTGTAAGGGGCCCAGAGGCCCGGAGGTCCCCAGGGCCCCAGATTGCAACCTCCCCTTCTTTTTTTTTAATAAAAATTATTATTTTTATTATATTTTTTTTATAATTTTTTTTGTAAGGGGCCCAGAGGTCCCCATGGCCCTGGATGGCAACACCCCTTTTTTTTGTTCTTTTGTTTTTTTTGTGTTCGTCAGCACCCAAAGCCCCCCCAACCTCAACAATTTGCGGCGGCAGGACCCCCCCCCACCGGTTTCTCTGCTCCAGGGGGCCCATGCCTGAAGCTGTGTAAGGGGCCCCAAAATTCCTGATGGCGGCCCTGGACATGGATCTACTGTTATGATCCTGAGACCTGGAGATGAGACATGGATCTACTGTTATGATCCAGAGACAAAGGGACAGTCTAAGGAATGGAGGCAGAGTGGTTCCCCAGACCAAAGACGTCCCATGTGCAAAGGTCAGTGCAGAAGCAAATGGCAACAATTTTTGGGGGTAAAAAGGGAGTTTTGTACCTCCAAAAGGGTTCAGCCATTAATGCAACATATTACTGTGCTTTATTGATGAAGTTGAGGCAAAATATTAAGGAAAAACATTGAGGAAAGCTCTCCAAAGGTGCCTCCAATCACTCGTCACACACTGCAGGTGGAAAAATTGCAAAACTGACCTCCTTAGGCTTTCAAGTGAAGCCCCATCCCCCTATTCGCCAGACCTGGCTGCTTCTGACTAACATCTGTTCCCCAATCTCAAAAAAACACCCTAAAGGGACAACGATTTGGGGGTGTCCCGGAGGCAACTAATGCTACAAATGGTTACACCAGCCGACGGAAGAATTTTATTTGCAGGAAATTACAAAGCTGCAGGACAGACGTCCCAAGTGCATTGCCTTCCTGGGGGAATATGAAGAATAGTGTGACAGTTGGAGCTTCCAGGATCAATATTTTCTGGGTCAGGCTCAATACTTATCAGCTTATCATACTTATCAATACTTATCAGCAGCACCCCTCGTATGTAACGATTAAATCTGTTTTTCAGCTGGTTTGGCCTCATGTCTCCCTGTATACAGTTTTCTTAACCCCTTGGAGCTGGCACCTCCCGACCAGGGTGCCCACGTGTCCCAGATTGCCCGGGACTGTCCCGCAATTGACATGTCTGTCCTGGGTCCCGGGCACCTTCATTCCGGGACAATACAATGTCCCAGAATGAAATAGAGGACACAGCCACCCCTTACTAACTAATAACTACATTTCCAGAACTGGTTGCTTGGGCCAGCTCTGCCTGGCATCATGCAACCAGTGACAGCTTACTCTCAGACAGTGAGACCGGGAGCGAGGCCTGCGCCTAGTGCAGCACTGCTGTCCCCACCCACCTCGGCACCTCCTCCTTCTCCAGCACCCAGTGGCAAGCAGCAGGGACTGGTGTGATCTTCACTCTCCAGATAGTGACGCCACACCTTTCCTTCTACACACAGGGCTCAAAGGGAGTGACTCTGGTGGCAGGCTATTGGTGGCAAGCGGCACTGCATCTGGTGGCAAGTGGTACATTCACCTAACAAATAACCCGCCGCCAAATTCCCCATCAACCCCGAGACTACATTTTCCCCTGCCCCCCGTCAACTTTTTTTGGGGAAGGTGAGAGAGGGGGTGTGTCCCTGAATGGCAGTTTGGAAATGTGGTCACCCTACTCCCGACCCTTTAAGGGGGTTAGGATGCCAGGAGGCAGGGTGGGGTTTATGATCCTATGACAGCCGTGATTTGCTGTCACGGTAGTCACATGATCGAAAAGTTCCCAATCACAAGCAGCGATCGGGAGCTTTCTGTTAGGCGCCTGGAAACTGTGCCAGGAGCGGGCCTTCAGCACATCTGTTTTTGCTCTAATGCTCTAATGTATACAAATATGCAGCCGCTCTGCGCCAAGGCCCACCCGCCAAGAGGTCAAGCAAATAACATTTCTGTAAAAAAAGAGTTTCTTACCTGGAGAACCTGCAAGGAAGGAACAGCATTTCTGGCTGACAGATCTAAGCCAATGCCTTGGGCATTCCTTGTAGGTTGAACAGTGGTGGCTGGTACTCCATTTTTTTTTTTTGGGGGGGATGGCAAACAAATCACCCCCCCCCTTTCGGTCGGTCAAACCCTCCACCCCCTATTGCTCAGTCGATTGGCAAACTATCTGCAAATTAACCGCCCCTCACCCCGTCACTCGACCATCAGCCCTCCAGCCACACACTTACCCCATCCAGGTCGTGGGCAGCTTCGGCGGCTTCCCCCCTGCGCCGTTCTCCTCGTCATCTTCCTCCCTGCTTCTAAAACTTCCAGCTTCCCTCCTGCAGCCGATACGGTCGCCTCTCGGCCAATCAGGTCTTAAGACCCACTTCCTGATTGGCCTGGTAGGAGAGAGGGCGCAGCATGGAAGTTTTAGTTTTCCTGCTGTTTACTAGGCTACTAGCAGAGCATGTAGAGAGCAGTAGGCACGGCATGCGGGATGGTCTGCATGTCTGCAAGGATGCAGAGAAGGATGGAGTGGTGGGCGGATTCAGTTGTGCTGGGAGTGGTTGGGGCCCGTTGTCATGCACGCTCCAATGAGGAATGGTGAGGTGCACCTGGCTGTGCGAGGTGGGTCAGGCATGAGGGTGCCGGTGGAGGGCCCATGGTGGAGAAGGAAGAAAAGGAGAAGGTCAGGGTGCTCCGCCCCTTCCTGTCCAACTGCCCTCATACTGTGACTCTGCCCCCCTCCTGTCCCACTGTCCCCCTCCTGTCCCACTACCCCCATCCTGTGACACTGCCCCATCCTGTGATGCTGCCCCCCTCCTGTGATGCTGCTCCTCTCCTGTCCCACTGTCCCCCTCCTGTCCCACTACCCGCATCCTGTGACAATGCCCCATCCTGTGATGCTACCCCCCTTCTGTCCCACTGCCTCATCCTGTGACGCTGCCTCTCTCCTGTCCTGTCCTGTGACGCTGCATCCCTCCTGTCCCGCTGGCCCTCTCCTATCATTCTGCCCCCCCTGTCACGCTACCCCCTCCTTTCCCATTGCCCTCTCCCTGTCATTCTGCCCCCTCTCTTTTCACCCTGTCTCCCTCTTGTCCCACTGCCCCCTCCTGTCCCACTGCCCTCTTCCTGTCATTCTGCCCCCCTCTCTTTTCACCCTGTCCCCCTCTTGTCCCACTGCCCCCTCCTGTCCCGTTGCTGCCCACTTGTTACATATTTACATAGTTAGTCAGGTTGAAAAAAGACACAAGTCCATCTAGTTCAACCGTAAAAATAAATAAAAAAAATAAAAAATATCATACAATCCCATATACCTAATTCTATACCCACAGTTAATACAGAGGAAGGTGAAAAACTCCAGAAGAGCATGATCCAATTTGCTACAGCAGGGGAAAAAAATCCTTCCTGATCCGCCGAGAGGCAATCGGATATTGTCACACTGCCCCCCATCTGGGAGGTTTAGTTATTCCCAAGGTGTGTGATCAAAGTGACACTGCCCCCTACTTGTAACACTGCCCCCCACCTGTCCCACTGCCCCCTTCCTGTCATCCTGCCCCCCTCTCTTTTCACCCTGTCCCCCTCTTGTCCCACTGCCCCCTCCTGTCCCGCTGCTCCCCACTTGTCACACTGCCCCCCACCTGGGAGGTTTAGTTATTCCCAAGGTGTGTGATCAAAGTGACACTGCCCCCTACTTGTAACACTGCCCCCCATCTGTCCCACTGCCCTCTTCCTGTCATTCTGCCCCCCTCTCTTTTCACCCTGTCCCCCTCTTGTCCCACTGCCCCCCACCTGTCCCACTGCCCCCTTCCTGTCATTCTGCCCCCTCTCTTTTCACCCTGTCCCCCTCTTGTCCCACGGCCCCCTCCTGTCCCGCTGCTCCCCACTTGTCACACTGCCCCCCACCTGGGAGGTTTGGTCATTCCCAAGGAGTGTGATCAAAGTGACACTGCCCCCTACTTGTAACACTGCCCCCCACCTGTCCCACTGCCCTCTTCCTGTCATTCTTCCCCCCTCTCTTTTCACCCTCTCCCCCTCTTGTCCCACTGCCCCCTCCTGTCCTGCTGCTCCCCACTTGTCACACTGCCCCCCACCTGGGAGGTTTAGTTATTCCCAAGGTGTGTGATCAAAGTGACACTGCCCCCTACTTGTAACACTGCCCCCATCTGTCCCACTACCCTCTTCCTGTCATTCTGCCCCCCTCTCTTTTCACCCTATCCCCCTCTTGTCCCACTGCCCCCCACCTGTCCCACTGTCCCCTTCCTGTCATTCTGCCCCCTCTCTTTTCACCCTGTCCCCCTCTTGTCCCACGGCCCCCTCCTGTCCCGCTGCTCCCCACTTGTCACACTGCCCCCCACCAGGGAGGTTTGGTCATTCCCAAGGAGTGTGATCAAAGTGACACTGCCCCCTACTTGTAACACTGCCCCCCACCTGTCCCACTGCCCTCTTCCTGTCATTCTTCCCCCTCTCTTTTCACCCTGTCCCCCTCTTGTCCCACTGCCCCCCACCTGTCCCACTGCCCTCTTCCTGTCATTCTGCCCCCCTCTCTTTTCACCCTGTCCCCCTATTGCCCCACTGCCCCCTCCTGTCCCGCTGCTTCCCACTTGTCACACTGCCCCCCACCTGGGAGGTTTAGTCATTCCCAAGGTGTATGATCAAAGTGACACTGCCCCCTACTTGTAACACTGCCCCCCCCCCCCTGGCTGTAGTCAGACCATTACCAGTCAGATATGATGCATTCAGTCAAAGCCGTTCGCTTATCATGAGTCTCAACAAGCGATTCTCCACCTGTTGGAAATGCGTCCTTTCGAACTCAGAGACGCAGAAATGTGAAACGTCAGCACAATTTGAGGTTAAAACGCCACATTTACTTTCAAGGGGCTCGGAATAAAAGAAGTCGTTATTCTTGTGTCGTTGTCATGGGAACATAAAGCCAGGATGGTCTTAAAAAAAAAAGTTGTCTCCCCCATCTTGTCGCCTCCCTCCCCCGAGCGTTTAATTGTTCTGTCCGTCCGCAGACCGCATTGTTCTCTGCCATGAACATATCTTTAACAAGCTTTCTCCAAATAGCGAGCGGCGTTCTGCGGGTTTCGGTGAATATCGACTTTCCGTCATTTGCGTCGGTCTCTGACAGTCTTCATAGAATTCTCCGTCCTGGTCAAATAAATGAGTCATGGAGCTGCAGAAGCTGCTGTGCTGTCTGCGTCTTCCATTTTGATACATCAAACCCCGGGGAATAAAAGAATTACACGTAAACCTCATCACACCACAAAGAAATGACTGTAAACTCCCAAATATCTATGTATTTTCTGAAAGCAGAGGACCTGGAGAAAAAAATGGCGGTATATCCAAAAAGCACACACTGGGACCCATATGGCTAAGCCCATGAATTGGTGAAATGCATTGGTGGTGCATGGTTAGGGAGGGGACAAGCTGAAGCTGTCGTGGTATATCCAAGAAATGCGTAGGCGCACACCAGGACCTGTAGGCTAAGTCTGTGAATTGGTGAAATGCATTGGTGGGGCATGGTCAGAGAGCGCAAGCCCCAAAATCCATACCAGACCCTTATCCGAGCACGCAGCCCGGCAGGTCAGGAAAGGGGGTGGTGACAAGCAAGCGCCCCCCCTTCCTGAACCATACCAGGCCACATGCCCTCAACATGGGGGTGTGGGTGCTTTGGGGCAGGGGGCCCTGCGCCCTCCCCTCCCAAAGCACCTTGTCCCCATGTTGATGAGGACAAGGGCCTCTTCCCGACAGCCCTGGCAGGTGGTTGTCGGGGTCTGCAGGCGGGGGGCTTATCAGAATCTGGAGGCCCCTTTTTACAAGGGGGCCCCCAGATCCCAGATCCCCACCCTATGTGAATGAGTATGGGGTACATTGCATGCCTACCCATTCACCTAAAAAAGTGTCAAAAATAAAAACAGTACACATGTTTTTGACAGGTTCAAGATTCCGATAAGCCCCCCCACCCCACAGACTCCGACAAACACCGGCCAGGGTTGTCAGGAAGAGGCCATTGTCCTCATCAACATGGGGACTAGGTGCTTTGGGGTGGGGGCCCCGGGCCAGCCCTGCCCCGCCTCAGGAGCCCCGCCTCAGTCCTCCTCTCAGGAGCCCCGCCTCATTCCTCCTCTCGGGAGCCCCGCCTCAGTCCTCCTCTCAGAAGCCCCGCCTGATTCCTCCTCTCAGGAGCCCCGCCTCAGTCCTCCTCTCAGGAGCCCCGCCTCAGTCCTCCTCTCAGGAGCCCCGCCTCATTCCTCCTCTCAGGAGCCCCGCCTCAGTCCTCCTCTCAGGAGCCCCACCTCAGTCCTCCTCTCAGGAGCCCCGCCTCATTCCCTCCTCTCAGGAGCCCCGCCTCAGTCCTCCTCTCAGGAGCCCCGCCTCATTCCTCCTCTCAGGAGCCCAGCCTCAGTCCTCCTCTCAGGAGCCCCGCCTCATTCCTCCTCTCAGGAGCCCCGCCTCATTCCTCGTCTCAGGAGCCCCGCATCATTCCTCCTCTCAGGAGCACTGCCTCATTCCTCCTCTCAGGAGCCCGGCTTATTCCTCCTCTCAGTAAAACCCCCGCCTCAGTCCTCCTCTCAGCAGCCCCGCCTCTGTCCTCCTCTCAGGAGCCCCGCCTCATTCCCTCCTCTCAGGAGCCCTGCCTCATTCCCTCCTCTCAGGAGCCCCGCCTCAGTCCTCCTCTCAGGAGCCCTGCCTCATTCCCTCCTCTCAGGAGCCCTGCCTCAGTCCTCCTCTCAGGAGCCTCGCCTCAGTCCTCCTCTCAGGAGCCCCGCCTCATTCCTCCTCTCAGGAGCCCCGCCTCAGTCCTCCTCTCAGGAGCCCCGCCTCATTCCTCCTCTCAGGAGCCCCGCCTCAGTCCTCCTCTCAGGAGCTCCGCCTCAGTCCTCCTCTCAGGAGCCCCGCCTCAGTCCTCCTCTCATGAGCCCCGCCTCAGTCCTCCTCTCAGGAGCCCCGCCTCAGTCCTCCTCTCAGGAGCCCCGCCTCAGTCCTCCTCTCAGGAGCCCCGCCTCAGTCCTCCTCTCATGAGCCCCGCCTCAGTCCTCCTCTCAGGAGCCCCGCCTTATTCCTCCTCTCAGGAGCCCCGCCTCAGACCTCCTCTTAGGAGCCCCGCCTCAGTCCTCCTCTCATGAGCCCCGCCTCAGTCCTCCTCTCTGGAGCCCCGCCTCATTCCTCCTCTCAGGAGCCCCGCCTCAGTCCTCCTCTCAGCAGCCCCGCCTCTGTCCTCCTCTCAGGAGCCCCGCCTCATTCCCTTCTCTCAGGAGCCCTGCCTCTGTCCTCCTCTCAGGAGCCCCGCCTCATTCCTCCTCTCAGGAGCCCTGCCTCATTCCCTCCTCTCAGGAGCCCTGCCTCAGTCCTCCTCTCAGGAGCCCTGCCTCAGTCCTCCTCTCAGGAGCCCCGCCTCATTCCTCCTCTCAGGAGTCCCGCCTTAGTCCTCCTCTCAGGAGCCCCGCCTCATTCCTCCTCTCAGGAGCCCCGCCTCAGTCCTCCTCTCAGGAGCCCCGCCTCAGTCCTCCTCTCAGGAGCCCCGCCTCAGTCCTCCTCTCAGGAGCCCCGCCTCAGTCCTCCTCTCATGAGCCCCACCTCAGTCCTCCTCTCAGGAGCCCCGCCTCATTCCCTCCTCTCAGGAGCCCCGCCTCAGTCCTCCTCTCAGGAGCCCCACCTCAGTCCTCCTCTCATGAGCCCCGCCTCAGTCCTCCTCTCAGGAGCCCCGCCTCATTCCTCCTCTCAGGAGCCCCGCCTCAGTCCTCCTCTCAGGAGCCCCGCCTCATTCCTCCTCTCAGGAGCCCCGCCTCAGTCCTCTTCTCAGCAGCCCCGCCTCTGTCCTCCTCTCAGGAGCCCCGCCTCATTCCCTTCTCTCAGGAGCCCTGCCTCAGTCCTCCTCTCAGGAGCCCCGCCTCATTCCTCCTCTCAGGAGCCCTGCCTCATTCCCTCCTCTCAGGAGCCCTGCCTCAGTCCTCCTCTCAGGAGCCCCGCCTCATTCCTCGTCTCAGGAGCCCCGCATCATTCCTCCTCTCAGGAGCACTGCCTCATTCCTCCTCTCAGGAGCCCGGCTTATTCCTCCTCTCAGTAAAACCCCCGCCTCAGTCCTCCTCTCAGCAGCCCCGCCTCTGTCCTCCTCTCAGGAGCCCCGCCTCAGTCCTCCTCTCAGGAGCCCCGCCTCATTCCTCCTCTCAGGAGCCCCGCCTCAGTCCTCCTCTCAGGAGCTCCGCCTCAGTCCTCCTCTCAGGAGCCCCGCCTCAGTCCTCCTCTCATGAGCCCCGCCTCAGTCCTCCTCTCAGGAGCCCCGCCTCAGTCCTCCTCTCAGGAGCCCCGCCTCAGTCCTCCTCTCATGAGCCCCGCCTCAGTCCTCCTCTCAGGAGCCCCGCCTTATTCCTCCTCTCAGGAGCCCCGCCTCAGACCTCCTCTTAGGAGCCCCGCCTCAGTCCTCCTCTCATGAGCCCCGCCTCAGTCCTCCTCTCTGGAGCCCCGCCTCATTCCTCCTCTCAGGAGCCCCGCCTCAGTCCTCCTCTCAGCAGCCCCGCCTCTGTCCTCCTCTCAGGAGCCCCGCCTCATTCCCTTCTCTCAGGAGCCCTGCCTCTGTCCTCCTCTCAGGAGCCCCGCCTCATTCCTCCTCTCAGGAGCCCTGCCTCATTCCCTCCTCTCAGGAGCCCTGCCTCAGTCCTCCTCTCAGGAGCCCTGCCTCAGTCCTCCTCTCAGGAGCCCCGCCTCATTCCTCCTCTCAGGAGTCCCGCCTTAGTCCTCCTCTCAGGAGCCCCGCCTCATTCCTCCTCTCAGGAGCCCCGCCTCAGTCCTCCTCTCAGGAGCCCCGCCTCAGTCCTCCTCTCAGGAGCCCCGCCTCAGTCCTCCTCTCAGGAGCCCCGCCTCAGTCCTCCTCTCATGAGCCCCACCTCAGTCCTCCTCTCAGGAGCCCCGCCTCATTCCCTCCTCTCAGGAGCCCCGCCTCAGTCCTCCTCTCAGGAGCCCCACCTCAGTCCTCCTCTCATGAGCCCCGCCTCAGTCCTCCTCTCAGGAGCCCCGCCTCATTCCTCCTCTCAGGAGCCCCGCCTCAGTCCTCCTCTCAGGAGCCCCGCCTCATTCCTCCTCTCAGTAAAACCCCCGCCTCAGTCCTCCTCTCAGCAGCCCCGCCTCTGTCCTCCTCTCAGGAGCCCCGCCTCATTCCCTCCTCTCAGGAGCCCCGCCTCATTCCCTCCTCTCAGGAGCCCCGCCTCAGTCCTCCTCTCAGGAGCCCCGCCTCATTCCCTCCTCTCAGGAGCCCTGCCTCAGTCCTCCTCTCAGGAGCCCCGCCTCATTCCTCCTCTCAGGAGCCCCGCCTCATTCCTCCTCTCAGGAGCCCCGCCTCAGTCCTCCTCTCAGGAGCCCCGCCTCAGTCCTCCTCTCAGGAGCCCCGCCTCATTCCTCCTCTCAGGAGCCCCGCCTCAGTCCTCCTCTCAGGAGCTCCGCCTCAGTCCTCCTCTCAGGAGCCCCGCCTCATTCCCTCCTCTCAGGAGCCCCGCCTCATTCCCTCCTCTCAGGAGCCCCGCCTCAGTCCTCCTATCAGGAGCCCCGCCTCATTCCCTCCTCTCAGGAGCCCCGCCTCAGTCCTCCTCTCAGGAGCCCCGCCTCATTCCTCCTCTCAGGAGCCCCGCCTCATTCCTCCTCTCAGGAGCCCCGCCTCATTCCTCGTCTCAGGAGCCCCGCATCATTCCTCCTCTCAGGAGCACTGCCTCATTCCTCCTCTCAGGAGCCCGGCTTATTCCTCCTCTCAGTAAAACCCCCGCCTCAGTCCTCCTCTCAGCAGCCCCGCCTCTGTCCTCCTCTCAGGAGCCCCGCCTCATTCCCTCCTCTCAGGAGCTCCGCCTCATTCCCTCCTCTCAGGAGCCCCGCCTCAGTCCTCCTCTCAGGAGCCCTGCCTCATTCCCTCCTCTCAGGAGCCCTGCCTCAGTCCTCCTCTCAGGAGCCCCGCCTCATTCCTCCTCTCAGGAGCCCCGCCTCATTCCTCCTCTCAGGAGCCCCGCCTCAGTCCTCCTCTCAGGAGCCCCGCCTCAGTCCTCCTCTCAGGAGCCCCGCCTCATTCCTCCTCTCAGGAGCCCCGCCTCAGTCCTCCTCTCAGGAGCTCCGCCTCAGTCCTCCTCTCAGGAGCCCCGCCTCAGTCCTCCTCTCATGAGCCCCGCCTCAGTCCTCCTCTCAGGAGCCCCGCCTCATTCCTCCTCTCAGGAGCCCCGCCTCAGTACTCCTCTCAGGAGCTCCGCCTCAGTCCTCCTCTCAGGAGCCCCGCCTCAGTCCTCCTCTCATGAGCCCCGCCTCAGTCCTCCTCTCAGGAGCCCCGCCTCATTCCTCCTCTCAGGAGCCCCACCTCAGTCCTCCTCTCAGGAGCCCCGTCTCAGTCCTCCTCTCATGAGCCCCGCCTCAGTCCTCCTCTCAGGAGCCCCGCCTCATTCCTCCTCTCAGGAGCCCCGCCTCAGTCCTCCTCTCAGCAGCCCCGCCTCTGTCCTCCTCTCAGGAGCCCCGCCTCATTCCCTTCTCTCAGGAGCCCTGCCTCAGTCCTCCTCTCAGGAGCCCCGCCTCATTCCTCCTCTCAGGAGCCCTGCCTCATTCCCTCCTCTCAGGAGCCCTGCCTCAGTCCTCCTCTCAGGAGCCCCGCCTCATTCCTCGTCTCAGGAGCCCTGCATCATTCCTCCTCTCAGGAGCACTGCCTCATTCCTCCTCTCAGGAGCCCGGCTTATTCTTCCTCTCAGTAAAACCCCCGCCTCAGTCCTCCTCTCAGCAGCCCCGCCTCTGTCCTCCTCTCAGGAGCCCCGCCTCATTCCCTCCTCTCAGGAGCCCCGCCTCATTCCCTCCTCTCAGGAGCCCCGCCTCAGTCCTCCTCTCAGGAGCCCTGCCTCATTCCCTCCTCTCAGGAGCCCTGCCTCAGTCCTCCTCTCAGGAGCCCCGCCTCATTCCTCCTCTCAGGAGCCCCGCCTCATTCCTCCTCTCAGGAGCCCCGCCTCAGTCCTCCTCTCAGGAGCCCCGCCTCAGTCCTCCTCTCAGGAGCCCCGCCTCATTCCTCCTCTCAGGAGCCCCGCCTCAGTCTTCCTCTCAGGAGCCCTGCCTCATTCCTCCTCTCAGGAGCCCTGCCTCATTCCTCCTCTCAGGAGCCCCGCCTCATTCCCTCCTCTCAGGAGCCCTGCCTCATTCCCTCCTCTCAGGAGCCCCGCCTCAGTCCTCCTCTCAGAAGCCCTGCCTCATTCCCTCCTCTCAGGAGCCCTGCCTCAGTCCTCCTCTCAAGAGCCCCGCCTCATTCCTCCTCTCAGGAGCCCCGCCTCATTCCTCCTCTCAGGAGCCCCGCCTCAGTCCTCCTCTCAGGAGCCTCGCCTCAGTCCTCCTCTCAGGAGCCCCGCCTCATTCCTCCTCTCAGGAGCCCCGCCTCAGTCCTCCTCTCAGGAGCCCCGCCTCATTCCTCCTCTCAGGAGCCCCGCCTCAGTCCTCCTCTCAGGAGCTCCGCCTCAGTCCTCCTCTCAGGAGCCCCGCCTCAGTCCTCCTCTCATGAGCCCCGCCTCAGTCCTCCTCTCAGGAGCCCCGCCTCATTCCTCCTCTCAGGAGCCCCGCCTCAGTACTCCTCTCAGGAGCTCCGCCTCAGTCCTCCTCTCAGGAGCCCCGCCTCAGTCCTCCTCTCATGAGCCCCGCCTCAGTCCTCCTCTCAGGAGCCCCGCCTCATTCCTCCTCTCAGGAGCCCCGCCTCAGTCCTCCTCTCAGGAGCCCCGTCTCAGTCCTCCTCTCATGAGCCCCGCCTCAGTCCTCCTCTCAGGAGCCCCGCCTCATTCCTCCTCTCAGTAGCCCCGCCTCAGTCCTCCTCTCAGCAGCCCCGCCTCTGTCCTCCTCTCAGGAGCCCCGCCTCATTCCCTTCTCTCAGGAGCCCTGCCTCAGTCCTCCTCTCAGGAGCCCCGCCTCATTCCTCCTCTCAGGAGCCCTGCCTCATTCCCTCCTCTCAGGAGCCCTGCCTCAGTCCTCCTCTCAGGAGCCCCGCCTCATTCCTCGTCTCAGGAGCCCCGCATCATTCCTCCTCTCAGGAGCACTGCCTCATTCCTCCTCTCAGGAGCCCGGCTTATTCTTCCTCTCAGTAAAACCCCCGCCTCAGTCCTCCTCTCAGCAGCCCCGCCTCTGTCCTCCTCTCAGGAGCCCCGCCTCATTCCCTCCTCTCAGGAGCCCCGCCTCATTCCCTCCTCTCAGGAGCCCCGCCTCAGTCCTCCTCTCAGGAGCCCTGCCTCATTCCCTCCTCTCAGGAGCCCTGCCTCAGTCCTCCTCTCAGTAGCCCCGCCTCATTCCTCCTCTCAGGAGCCCCGCCTCATTCCTCCTCTCAGGAGCCCCGCCTCAGTCCTCCTCTCAGGAGCCCCGCCTCAGTCCTCCTCTCAGGAGCCCCGCCTCATTCCTCCTCTCAGGAGCCCCGCCTCAGTCTTCCTCTCAGGAGCCCTGCCTCATTCCTCCTCTCAGGAGCCCTGCCTCATTCCTCCTCTCAGGAGCCCCGCCTCATTCCCTCCTCTCAGGAGCCCTGCCTCATTCCCTCCTCTCAGGAGCCCCGCCTCAGTCCTCCTCTCAGGAGCCCTGCCTCATTCCCTCCTCTCAGGAGCCCTGCCTCAGTCCTCCTCTCAAGAGCCCCGCCTCATTCCTCCTCTCAGGAGCCCCGCCTCATTCCTCCTCTCAGGAGCCCCGACTCAGTCCTCCTCTCAGGAGCCTCGCCTCAGTCCTCCTCTCAGGAGCCCCGCCTCATTCCTCCTCTCAGGAGCCCCGCCTCAGTCCTCCTCTCAGGAGCCCCGCCTCATTCCTCCTCTCAGGAGCCCCGCCTCAGTCCTCCTCTCAGGAGCTCCGCCTCAGTCCTCCTCTCAGGAGCCCCGCCTCAGTCCTCCTCTCATGAGCCCCGCCTCAGTCCTCCTCTCAGGAGCCCCGCCTCATTCCTCCTCTCAGGAGCCCCGCCTCAGTACTCCTCTCAGGAGCTCCGCCTCAGTCCTCCTCTCAGGAGCCCCGCCTCAGTCCTCCTCTCATGAGCCCCGCCTCAGTCCTCCTCTCAGGAGCCCCGCCTCATTCCTCCTCTCAGGAGCCCCGCCTCAGTCCTCCTCTCAGGAGCCCCGTCTCAGTCCTCCTCTCATGAGCCCCGCCTCAGTCCTCCTCTCAGGAGCCCCGCCTCATTCCTCCTCTCAGTAGCCCCGCCTCAGTCCTCCTCTCAGCAGCCCCGCCTCTGTCCTCCTCTCAGGAGCCCCGCCTCATTCCCTTCTCTCAGGAGCCCTGCCTCAGTCCTCCTCTCAGGAGCCCCGCCTCATTCCTCCTCTCAGGAGCCCTGCCTCATTCCCTCCTCTCAGGAGCCCTGCCTCAGTCCTCCTCTCAGGAGCCCCGCCTCATTCCTCGTCTCAGGAGCCCCGCATCATTCCTCCTCTCAGGAGCACTGCCTCATTCCTCCTCTCAGGAGCCCGGCTTATTCTTCCTCTCAGTAAAACCCCCGCCTCAGTCCTCCTCTCAGCAGCCCCGCCTCTGTCCTCCTCTCAGGAGCCCCGCCTCATTCCCTCCTCTCAGGAGCCCCGCCTCAGTCCTCCTCTCAGGAGCCCTGCCTCATTCCCTCCTCTCAGGAGCCCTGCCTCAGTCCTCCTCTCAGGAGCCCCGCCTCATTCCTCCTCTCAGGAGCCCCGCCTCATTCCTCCTCTCAGGAGCCCCGCCTCAGTCCTCCTCTCAGGAGCCCCGCCTCAGTCCTCCTCTCAGGAGCCCCGCCTCATTCCTCCTCTCAGGAGCCCCGCCTCAGTCCTCCTCTCAGGAGCCCCGCCTCAGTCCTCCTCTCAGGAGCCCTGCCTCATTCCTCCTCTCAGGAGCCCCGCCTCAGTCCTCCTCTCAGGAGCTCCGTCTCAGTCCTCCTCTCAGGAGCCCCGCCTCAGTCCTCCTCTCATGAGCCCCGCCTCAGTCCTCCTCTCAGGAGCCCCGCCTCAGTCCTCCTCTCAGGAGCCCCGCCTCAGTCCTCCTCTCAGGAGCCCCGCCTCAGTCCTCCTCTCATGAGCCCCGCCTCAGTCCTCCTCTCAGGAGCCCCGCCTCATTCCTCCTCTCAGGAGCCCCGCCTCAGTCCTCCTCTCAGCAGCCCTGCCTCTGTCCTCCTCTCAGGAGCTCCGCCTCATTCCCTTCTCTCAGGAGCCCTGTCTCAGTCCTCCTCTCAGGAGCCCCGCCTCATTCCTCCTCTCAGGAGCCCTGCCTCATTCCCTCCTCTCAGGAGCCCTGCCTCAGTCCTCCTCTCAGGAGCCCTGCCTCAGTCCTCCTCTCAGGAGCCCTGCCTCATTCCTCCTCTCAGGAGTCCCGCCTTAGTCCTCCTCTCAGGAGCCCTGCCTCATTCCTCCTCTCAGGAGCCCCGCCTCAGTCCTCCTCTCAGGAGCCCCGCCTCAGTCCTCCTCTCAGCAGCCCCGCCTCTGTCCTCCTCTCAGGAGCCCCGCCTCATTCCCTTCTCTCAGGAGCCCTGCCTCAGTCCTCCTCTCAGGAGCCCCGCCTCATTCCTCCTCTCAGGAGCCCTGCCTCATTCCCTCCTCTCAGGAGCCCAGCCTCAGTCCTCCTCTCAGGAGCCCCGCCTCAGTCCTCCTCTCAGGAGCCCCGCCTCATTCCTCCTCTCAGGAGCCCCGCCTCATTCCTCCTCTCAGGAGCCCCGCCTCAGTCCTCCTCTCAGGAGCCCCGCCTCAGTCCTCCTCTCAGGAGCCCCGCCTCAGTCCTCCTCTCATGAGCCCCGCCGCAGTCCTCCTCTCAGGAGCCCCGCCTCATTCCTCCTCTCAGGAGCCCCGCCTCAGTCCTCCTCTCAGGAGCCCCGCCTCATTCCTCCTCTCAGGAGCCCCGCCTCAGTCCTCCTCTCAGGAGCCCCGCCTCAGTCCTCCTCTCAGGAGCCCCGCCTCAGTCCTCCTCTCATGAGCCCCGCCGCAGTCCTCCTCTCAGGAGCCCCGCCTCATTCCTCCTCTCAGGAGCCCCGCCTCAGTCCTCCTCTCAGGAGCCCCGCCTCAGTCCTCCTCTCAGGAGCCCCGCCTCATTCCTCCTCTCAGGAGCCCCGCCTCAGTCCTCCTCTCAGGAGCCCCGCCTCAGTCCTCCTCTCATGAGCCCCGCCTCAGTCCTCCTCTCAGGAGCCCGCCTCAGTCCTCCTCTCAGGAGCCCTGCCTCAGTCCTCCTCTCAGGAGCCCCGCCTCATTCCTCCTCTCAGGAGCCCCGCCTCAGTCCTCCTCTCAGGAGCCCCGCCTCATTTCTCCTCTCAGGAGTCCCGCCTCATTCCTCCTCTCCGGAGCCCCGCCTCATTCCCGATACCTCGGCTTCTGTTTGGCGATGATGATAAAACACATTGAATGATGGATTAATTGATCGCTATCTGGATGATTCTCGGGTCAGTCTCGCCCGCTCTCCTCCTTATCTGCCATCGCCTCGTTCTTCATGTTGAGCGATTGCACTTGCGGCTTCGGCCAACTCTTCTTGCGCAGCTGACACACTTCACTCGCCGAGTTATCTGCGCTCCCGGAAGGTTTATTGAGTTCACGATGGTGGATTTTTTTTTTTTTAAGCAGACACGAGAAATATTCTTCTATGTGACATCTATGGATGCAAAACCAGATACTCCTCCCCCTGACAATGTCTTTGCCAGCTTTTCTCACCATGGAGAAGGCATCATTTAGGGTCACCATCTGCCACCTGGACTGAGATGACACAATCATATATATCTTCGTGCCTGTGTGGTTTTTGGCTCGGTTCACAAATGTTTGACACAGATCAGCCCCTGCCGCAGCCTCTCACCTAAAAAGTTACAATGTACAGTCTGATCACTGGGGGAGGGGAGACTGAGGAAATGCCTCCTCCCCTTCTACAAAGTTACAATGTACAGTCTGATCACTGGGGGAGGGGAGACTGAGGAAATGCCTCCTCCTCCTTCTACAAAGTTACAATGTACAGTCTGATCACTGGGGGAGGGGAGACTGAGGAAAGGCTTCCTCCTCCTTCTATAAAGTTACAATGTACAGTCTGATCACTGGGGGAGGGGAGGGGAGACTGAGGAAATGTCTCCTTCTCCTCCTACAAAGTTACAATGTACAGTCTGATCACTGGGGGAGGGGAGACTGAGGAAATGCCTCCTCCCCCTTCTACAAAGTTACAATGTACAGTCTGATCACTGGGGGAGGGGAGACTGAGGAAATGTCTCCTCCTCCTTCTACAAAGTTACAATGTACAGTCTGATCACTGGGGGAGGGGAGACTGAGGAAATGTCTCCTCCTCCTTCTACAAAGTTACAATGTACAGTCTAATCACTGGGGGGAGGGGAGACTGAGGAAATGCTTCCTCCTCCTACAAAGTTACAATGTACAGTCTGATCACTGGGGGAGGGGAGACTGAGGAAATGCCTCCTCCTCCTTCTACAAAGTTACAATGTACAGTCTGATCACTGGGGGGAGGGGAGACTGAGGAAATGCTTTCTCCTCCTGCTACAAAGTTACAATGTACAGTATGATCACTGGGGGAGGGGAGACTGAGGAAATGCTTCCTCCTCCTTCTACAAAGTTACAATGTACAGTATGATCACTGGGGGAGGGGAGGGGAGGGGAGACTGAGGAAATGTCTCCTTCTCCTCCTACAAAGTTACAATGTACAGTCTGATCACTGGGGGAGGGGAGACTGAGGAAATGCTTCCTCCTCCTCCTGCTTCAAAGTTACAATGTACAGTCTGATCCCTGGGGAGGGGAGACTGAGGAAATGTCTCCTTCTCCTTCTACAAAGTTACAATGTACAGTCTAATCACTGGGGGGAGGGGAGACTGAGGAAATGCTTCCTCCTCCTACAAAGTTACAATGTACAGTCTGATCACTGGGGGAGGGGAGACTGAGGAAATGCTTTCTCCTCCTGCTACAAAGTTACAATGTACAGTATGATCACTGGGGGAGGGGAGACTGAGGAAATGCTTCCTCCTCCTTCTACAAAGTTACAATGTACAGTATGATCACTGGGGGAGGGGAGGGGAGACTGAGGAAATGTCTCCTTCTCCTCCTACAAAGTTACAATGTACAATCTGATCACTGGGGGAGGGGAGACTGAGGAAATGCTTCCTCCCCCTCCTGCTACAAAGTTACAATGTACAGTCTGATCCCTGGGGGGAGGGGAGACTGAGGAAATGCTTCCTCCTCCTACAAAGTTACAATGTACAGTCTGATCACTGGGGGAGGGGAGACTGAGGAAATGCTTTCTCCTCCTGCTACAAAGTTACAATGTACAGTATGATCACTGGGGGAGGGGAGACTGAGGAAATGCTTCCTCCTCCTTCTACAAAGTTAAAATGTACAGTCTGATCACTGGGGGAGGGGAGACTGAGGAAATGCTTTCTCCTCCTGCTACAAAGTTACAATGTACAGTCTGATCACTGGGGGGAGGGGAGACTGAGGAAATGCTTCCTCCTCCTACAAAGTTACAATGTACAGTCTGATCACTGGGGGGAGGGGAGACTGAGGAAATGCTTCCTCCTCCTACAAAGTTACAATGTACAGTCTGATCACTGGGGGAGGGGAGACTGAGGAAATGCCTTCTTCTCCTGCTACAAAGTTACAATGTACAGTCTGATCACTGGGGGGAGGGGAGACTGAGGAAATGCTTCCTCCTCCTACAAGGTTACAATGTACAGTCTGATCACTGAGCACTCTGCTCTCCCCCTCCTCCTGTATGCCTGCTTAGTGATTACATTAGAGATTGAAAGGCTGGATGGATTCTAAGACACGGTTGTCAGGCGGTGCAAAACTATCTACTGAGATAAAATAAAAGCAAACGTTTTTTTTTTTATTACTCTCATTGCCACTAAGCGATATATTTATTAAAAAAAAAATTGCATAGCAAGTAACCCAATAAAAGTGTGTGTGTATTTCCTGTGCAATCAGGGCAAACAATGAAGGTTATTCGACTATTTCTTGTGCTGGTTGAACGTTTCTCTGGGATTTAAAATGGAAAATATCACATTTGGCCACTAGAGGGTGCTAACTGAATTCCTATGATACTTGGTGCCATCCAGTGGCCAGATGCAGTATTTTTCATTTAAATTAATGGAAAACATTCGACCAGCACATTTCTTTTTTTCACCCCATTCACATAGAACGAATGTATAAGTCCTTCCACCGGGCCTCACACTATTCTCCCAGAGAGAGGAGATAGAAGGACATGAGCTTGGATTTTTAGTTATTTTTGTCTGTTAAACAGAAGGAATTGGTTGAGCTTGATAATTAGATCTCTCTAAATGTACCCCATAGAGAGGGTCCTCCTGAGGGGCAATGCCCCCCCCTCCCCAAATTCAGAAAGTCCATAATCATTTATTCCTGATAACAATGTGACAATATGAGGATAAAGGGTCATCCAACGCGTTTCGACCCCCCATTAGGATGACAATGCCACAGTTGTACTATAAGGAATCTTATACTGAAATGGAAGCCTTGCAGGCAAGTTATGTTGATCACAAAAGGATCCATTTATTATTTATTTATCTATTTATCCCCTTCAATACTGAACACTTCCCCTCCTGCCCAGGCCAATATTTAGCTTTCAGCGCTGGCCCACTTTGAACGACAATTACTCAGTACCCATATGAAATTGTTATTTTGTTCACACAAATAGAGCTTTCTTTTGGTGGTATATAATCACTTCTGGGGGTTTTATTTTCTACTAAAAAGAAACCAAAAAACAGACTGAAAATTTTGAAAACTAATCACATTTTTCTTTGTTTTGGTTTTAAAATTGTTGTACAGATGGGCTGTGATTGGACCTGTCTGTACCATGTGATCACTGTGACCAATCACAGCTAGCTAGCACAATTGTACACAATTAATGGCATGAAATGAAGCCACCCATTGTTTACAACTCTCATGTGATCTGCTGTGATTGGACACAGTGATCACATGGTACAGATGGACTGTGATTGGACCTGTCTGTACCTTGTGATCACTGTGACCAATCACAGCTAGCTAGCACAATTGTACACAATAAATGGCATGAAAGGAAGCCACTCATTGTTTACAATTGTCATGTGATCTGCTTTGATTGGGCACAATGATCACATGGTACAGATGGGCTTTGATTGGACCTGTCTGTACCATGTGATCACTGTGACCAATCATAGCTAGCAGCACAATTGTACACAATAAATGGCATGAAAGGAAGCCACACATTGTTTACAATTGTCATGTGATCTGCTGTGATTGGACATAGTAATCACATTGTACAGATGGGCTGTGATTGGACCTGGCTGTACCATGTGATCACTGTGACCAATCACAACTAGCAGCACAATTGTACACAATAAATGGCATGAAAGGAAGCCACCCATTGTTTACAACTCTCATGTGATCTGCTGTGATTGGACACAGTGATCACATGGTACATATGGGCTGTGATTGGACCTGTCTGTACCATGTGATCACTGTGACCAATCACAGCTAGCTAGCTAGCACAATTGTACACAATAAATGGCATGAAAGGAAGCCACCTATTGTTTACAATTGTCATGTGATCTGCTTTGATTGGTCACAGTGATCACATGGTACAGATGGGCTGTGATTAGACCTGTCTGTACCATGTGATTACTGTGACCAATCACAGCTAGCAGCAAAATTGTACACAATAAATGGCATGAAAGGAAGTCCTCCATTGTTTACAACTGTTATGTGATCTGCTGTTATTGGGCACAATGATCACATGGTACAGATGGGCTTTAATTGGACCTGTCTGTACCATGTGATCACTGTGACCAATCACAGCTAGCAGCAACATTGTACACAATAAATGGCATAAAAGGAAGCCACCCATTGTTTACAATTGTCATGTGATCTGCTGTGATTTTGGACACAGTGATCACATGGTACTGATGGGCTGTGATTGGACCTGTCTGTACCATGTGATTACTGTGACAAATCACAGCTAGCAGCAAAATTGTACACAATAAATGGCATGAAAGGAAGCCCTCCATTGTTTACAACTGTTATGTGATCTGCTGTGATTGGGCACAGTGATCACATGGTTCAGATGGGCTGTGATTGGACCTGACTGTACCATGTGATCACTGCGACCAATCACAGCTAGCAGCACAATTGTACACAATAAATGGCATGAAAGGAAGCCCTCCATTGTTTACAACTGTTATGTGATCTGCTGTGATTGGTCACAGTGATCACATGGTACAGATGGGCTGTGATTGGACCTGGCTGTACCATGTGATCACTGTGACAATCACAGCTAGCAACACAATTGTACACAATGAGTGACATGAACTGAAGCCATCCATTGTTTACTGTCCTGTGATCTTCTGTGATTGGGCACAGTGATCACATGGTACCAGCAGCACCCCAGTGCACTGATCAGTCATTGGCTCAGCCGGTGACAGAACCCGCCACAGTGCGGCCCGTGGAACATGCACGAGGCATATTTTGGGAGGACGTCATGTGGCCCTAGGACTGGGTGAGAACTGGTTAAGGAAACCTATACTGAAATGTAAGCCTTGCAGGCAATGTACGTTGATCCCATACTATTTATTTATTATTTATTTATACATTTATGTGCAAATATCTCAAGCATTTCCACAGTCATCATGAATAATTCCCATATTTTGCCTAATTTGTATTTTTTTCCTGTGATTGGCAGCTCCATCTAGTGGTCAAAATGTGGGATTGACCTAAAAATTTGCATTATGACCACCAGATGGAGCTGATGATCAAAGAAAATAAACATATTACGCAAAAATGCAATTATTTGTGCCGGCTGTGCGAATGTTTGACAGCAAATCTTCTATACGGAGACCCCGGAGATTGGCGCTACAAACGGCGCTCGGTGCGAATCTACGCCGCTACAAAGATCCGCTTCCTTCTTCTAAATAAGAGACACTTCTTGTGCTCATTATAAATAAAAGAGAAATGTGGAGAGCGCGGCGTCGCGGGGAGAGTAATTCTTTCTCAGGATTTCAGGGAAAGGTCAGGCTATGAAAAAATAGATTTCTGTATCTTGTCAGGATATTTTTCTTTCTCAAGTTCTGAAGTTCAGAGGATTTTATTTTCCGCCTATCTGTGTGATATCAACATCAGCGGACATTTTGTTCTGAAAGGTTGCGTGAGAAGCGTTTCCACCATCCTCTCCGCCTATTACAGCATCAGAAAGGTCACCTGTATATCAAAGGCGCTCCTCGTTCTCGCCGTGATTTATGGCGTGGATTTTCCTCGCGAAACGATGACAGGGGAGCGCCGAAAACCACTTCTGTCATTAGACCGCCATTCACTGGGAAGATTGTCAGCTCCTTCTCCATATTGGTCTACAGGAACAATCCTTATTAAATGAGACAAAGTAACCATAGAGACCTCCACCAATCAACATTGGGACAGCTTCCCACTAAAGAGGTCCATTCTGATTGGTTGGATATTATCATTGATCGGTACGAGGCATTATCAATCGGAGATCTGCGGGGCCCCCATTTAGATTGGCCCCCCAATGGCTGTATTCTCCAATGTATGAGTTTGCAGGTGGATCTCCAACGTACAGGGGTCAGGGTTAGGGGTCCTTATATTCTAAAAAGGTATTTCTTCTTCTTCTTCTTCTTCTTCTTCTTCCTCCTCCTCCTCCTCCCTCCTTCTCCTCCTCCTCCTTCTCTCTTCCTCCTTCTTCTTCTTCCTCCTCCTTCTTCTTCTTCCTCCTTCTTCTTCTTCCTCCTTCTTCTTCTTCTTCCTCCTTCTTTTTCTTCTTCCTCCTTCTTCTTCTTCTTCTTCCTCCTCCTTCTTCTTCTTCCTCCTTCTTCTTCTTCTCCTTATTTTTCTTCTTCCTCCTTCTTATTCTTCTTCTTCCTTCTTCTTCTTCTTCCTCCTCCTCCTTCTTCTTCTTCCCCTTCTTCTTCTTCTTCCTCTTCTTTTTCTTCTTCCTCCTTCTTCTTCTTCCTCCTTCTTCTTCCTCCTCCTTCTTCTTCTTCCTCCTTCTTCTTCTTCCTCCTTCTTTTTCTTCTTCCTCCTTCTTCTTCTTCTTCCTTCTTCTTCTTCTTCCTCCTTTTTCTTCTTCCTCCTTCTTCTTCTTCTTCCTCCTCCTTCTTCTTCTTCCTCCTTCTTTTTCTTCTTCCTCCTTCTTCTTCTTCTTCTCCTTCCTTCTTCTTCTTCTTCTTCTTCTTCCTTCTTCTTCTTCTTCCTCCTCCTCCTTCTTCTTCTTCCTCCTTCTTCTTCTTCTTCCTCCTTCTTTTTCTTCTTCCTCCTTCTTCTTCTTCCTTCTTCTTCTTTCTTCTTCTTCTTTCTTCTTCTTCTTTCTTCTTCTTCTTCTCCTTCTTCCTCCTCCTCCTCCTCCTCCTCCTTCTTCTTCTTCTTCTTCTTCCTCCTTCTTCTTCTTCCTCCTTCTTTTCTTCCTCCTCCTCCTTCTTCTTCTTCCTCCTTCTTCTTCTTCCTCCTCCTTCTTCTTCTTCTCCTTCTTCTCCTCCTTCTTTTTCTTCTTCCTCCTTCTTTTTCTTCTTCCTCCTTCTTCTTCTTCCTTCTTCTTCTTCTCTCCTCCTCCTTCTTCTTCTTCCTCCTTCTTCTTCCTCCTCCTCCTTCTTCTTCTTCCTCCTTCTTCTTCTTCTTCCTCCTCCTTCTTCCTCCTTCTTCTTCTTCCTCCTTCTTTTTCTTCTTCCTCCTTCTTTCTTCTTCCTCTTCTTCTTCTTCTTCTTCTTCCTTCTTCTTCTTCTTCCTCCTTCTTCTTCTTCTTCTTCTTCCTTCTTCTTCTTCTCCTTCTTCTCCTCCTCCTCCTCCTCCTTCTTCCTCCTTCTTCTTTCTTCTTCTTCTTTCTTCTTCTTCTTCTTCTTCTTCTTTCTTCCTCCTTCTTCTTCTTCTTCCTCCTTCTTCTTCTTCCTCCTCCTTCTTCTTCTTCTCCTTCTTCTTCTTCCTCCTCCTTCTTCTTCTTCTTCCTCCTTCTTCTTCCTCCTTCTTTTTCTTCTTCCTCCTTCTTTTTCTTCTTCCTCCTTCTCTTCTTCTTCCTCCTTCTTCTTCTTCCTCCTTCTTCTTCTTCTCTTCCTCCTCCTTCTTCTTCTTCCTCCTTCTTCTTCCTCTCCTCCTTCTTCTTCCTCTTCTTCTTCTTCTTCCTCCTCCTTCTTCTTCTTCCTCCTTCTTCTTCTTCCTCCTTCTTTTTCTTCTTCCTCCTTCTTTTCTTCTCCCCTTTCTGTCTTCTTCCTTATTCTTCCTTCTTCTTCTTCTTCTTCCTCCTTCTTCTTCTTTCTTCTTCTTCTTCCTTCTTCTTCTTCTCTTCTTCCTCCTCCTCCTCCTCCTCCTTCTTCTTCTTCCTCCTTCTTTTTCTTTCTTCCTCCTTCTTTTTCT